>JAQMCX010000001.1:28421250-28461193 GCA_029814765.1 Acanthurus leucopareius
TATTTTTTTGATAATTACCTTTTTTTTTTTTTTTACTCCTCAAACATGAGTACCGTAGTTTCCGGACTATAAGCCGCTACCTTTTTTCTGACGCTTTGAACCCTGCAGCTTAAACTATGATGCGGCTAATTTATGGACGAATATAAACGAGAAAGTGTGTGACAAAGTTATTCTGAGGCTGTTAAATTCTGACACTGAAGAAGAAGCTTTAGTGGTTTTAGTTGTTAAATTTAGTAGGTGCGGCTTATAGTCCGGAAAGTACGGTATTTGTTGGTTTTCTTTGTCTTTTGTGAAGTAAAAACCAAACATCTTTCAGTTTGGAGCTTTTAGTTTGACAAAACAAGACATTTGGTCGTCAGCTTTTAAATCACTCCTGTTTTTTTTTTACTTTTTGTGACATTTTACAGACCAAATATTTATAAAATTTGTTTGTTGCAGCCAAATTAAAAAAAAAATCTCTCCCTTGAAGGCAGAAACTGAAACCTTTACCCTTTGATTCAGAACAACATCCCAGTTAAATGTGCAGAAAGAAACACAAACATTTACTTTTACTGATCATCTTTTCCCAAAGAGTTTTTTCTTTCCCTCTTTTCAGATTTTTTTCATCATTTCACAAAACTAATCTTGCCTGTTTGTGTTTCAGAATCAGATCTACGTCCCTCCGAAGGACCAGTCGTCGTGTTGTGGTGTTTGTAAGAATATTTCCTGCCTCTACGAACACGAGAACGGGACGACGCTTCTCTATAAGGTCAAAGTTTGACAGTAATCTGAATATTCTCCATCAAATCTCATATAATCTGCAGTTTAAACAGAGAAGAGAACCAAAGTGGCACAAAGCACATACTGACGTTTATCTATATAACTTTTATTTGTACCTGGAGAAATGATCCAAATCATCACCTGTTTGTTTTAAAAGTGTTGAAGCACATGTAAACGTTAAATAATGACAGTGAAACCAGTTTAATGACAAAGTGACGTGCTGGATGTTACAGTTTGTAATATTTGTTAATATAAAATGTAAATTTGTGTTTTTTTTCAGCCGGGGAAGTCCTGGGTATCAAACTGCATGAAGTTCGACTGCACAGACACTTTGTCTGGACCGACGCTCGTCTCCTACTCCTACAGCTGCCCACCGTTCAACGAGACCGAGTGTATGAAGGTCAGCATGCTGAACACACACACACACTTCACTTCCACATACGTACGGAATAAATGTGTGCAGAGTTACATAAAATCTTACTGAATAAGTTCTTATAGATCAGTGGTTTCATGGATACTGAAAAAATTCACACAGCAGATGTTTTTGTTGCTCAGTATTGTCATTATATTGATGAGAAACAAACAGGTTTTTTCCTATTTTTTATTCTTTCCCAGCCTGTTTTTTATAAAACACCGCAGGTTAACAGGATCAACCAAACATGTTTGTGTGCTTTGGCTTTTTTTTAGCAGATTAACTCACATTTTTTAACTTGTAGATTTAATTTGTACTTTCATTTGCACATAAATGTGTTATTTTTTGACTCAAATTCAAATGTAAAGGCAGACTGAAAGGAACATCTGATCTATAAGTTTTTAGGTGATAAATCAAGAAAACTCAAACTTTTATGTTTGTTTGCTTTTCTTTTTCTTGCTTGGTTTTGAAGCTGTTATGGAGTCCTGTTGTGGTCAAAACTTGTAGGCATTTTAATGATAAAGTCACAACAAATAAGCTTTATAGTTTTCCTCATATTTGGAGCAGCTGAACTGCTCTCTTGTTTCTTCTCTTAATAGCCACTGAACAACCTGTTTTCTCTTTTCATTTTAGTTTAATGCCATATTGTTTATTTCCACCATCAGTGAGGTCATGCAAAGAATATCAAACCCTCAAAAGCCTTTCGGACCAAACTCTGATGCAAAGGCAGAAGGTTTCACGCTTGAACTTTTCTTTATTTCCGTCTTAACATTTTGACTCTCGTCTGCACTCAGATCGGTGGAACAGTCGTAAGTTTCATGGACGGATGCTGCAAGACATGTGAGTATCTGACCCAAGCGCTGCAGCCGTGCTGTAGTTAGCGTAGCGCTGTAGGCTGCAGCTGACACTGAAGAGCGCCTCCACCTGCCGCTCAACATGTTTCCTACATGTTTGCCCTTCAGTTTGTCCGTTTCAGTCCAAAATCTTCAACCACGTTTGTCTGAATTTGGATCCCAGCTGCTGTTTTTTTTTGGTGTTTATTCAGATTCCAGAGATCTGTCAGCGTGCTTTTCAGTGAGTTTAGGTTCAAAAAGAAACAAAAAAACTATGGATGATTCTGTTAAAGTGTCACTGAAAAGCATCTGATCACATGCAAGTGGGTTTGTGGTTTATGTGCTGCAGCTTACCATCATGTACCAATCCCACCAGGTACTGGACTCCCTCTGTTCCCCTTCCCCGTTAGCCCCTCGACTCCCACAGTTAACACAAACTGTGAACGAGGTACATAAAACAACAAGGCTTGTCAGTGCCATTGTTGATATTCAACAATGTACTCCCTCCAAAAGAGATTATAATGTTAAAAACACACACACACAGAAAGTGTGACTGCAACCGATTCCCCTCTGCAGGACCGTCCTCTCAACTGCTGCCTCATTTCAGGTCTCTGTGGAGTAAAAACCAGCAGAAATCACATGCAACAGAGACAAAACATGCCGATAAAATCCCAAAATATAGATTATTAAGAACCGTGCAGCAGATGTTGCATTTTGCATCTTTAACAAGGCTGTTTAAGTCTGAGTTTTGCTTTTTAGTTTGTTGTTTTTCTAAGTTTTAATCTTACAAAATAATATATAAAGTTGTAGTTAAAGGTGCTTTTACGCCAGACGAGGAGGCTAAAAATGAAGTCACACTTGAGAGGACAGTAACAAGTGTTCAACCCCCCTGTGGATCACGTACATGTACACGACAGCTAAACTCTTTCCCCATTTAGCACTGTCTGGGCAGTGCATTGTTGATTGCCAACAATGTACTGTTGGTAGTGGCCCAGTAGTTGGGCTTAGACGTCTGCATGTGTCGGTAGATGCTGATGTGGTTTTGGTGTCGGGGGTCTTTTTCATCCAACACGTAGCTGCCGTAGAGGATCTGCATGCTGCTGCAGCACAGCTGAAGTGCTGCTCTGCCACCAGGGGGAGCTGTGTGGGAAACTGAAGCTGCTGTGTGAGACATTTACATCCTGTTGGCTGGTTTCATCTGCAGAAAAGCATCAGATTCAATGAGATCAGAACCTGTTTGGAGCGTGGCTGTCCTGTTAGAACCACGTATCTCCACAAAGTTTTTAGAAAAACAGAAAAACTATTATCAGCTTTAGGACATTTTTCAGCTCATCCAAGAGGTTTTTTACATCCTTCATTTATCTGAACAGGGAGGAGAATTTTCTTCATCTTTAGAGATGAAATACATGGACATTTATGGTCTTAACTGTCAGACAAATGTAGTTGAGTACAAATTACAATTTTTGCCTCTGAGATGTAGTGGAGTAGAAGGTAAAGGTGCATAAAAAGGTGCATAAGTAAAGTTCAAATACATTGAATACTTCAGAATAGAATACTTCAGTAAAAGTCCTGATACCTCATCGCTGTTCATGTGTCCTCGCTCTGACTGGGAAGCTTCCTCCTTTGTTGCCCTCTAACTATAAAGCTTTAATATGATTTCTGGGTTTTGTTTCCTTCTTTTCTTCTTCTAACTCATCCATCGACTCAAACAGCTCGTCGGCTTGGGCATGATCTTCAGCCTCTTCTTCTGCTCTTCCTCCTCCTCCTGGTGTTCGCTGTGTTCTCCTCATGCAGCAGATCAGATGAATTTGGATTTTTCATGTTAATTTTATTCCAACTGATTTGGTTCGCTGTCGTGTGAACAGGCAAAGAAGACGGGAAGTCGTGTCAGAAGGTGACGGTGAGGATGACGATCAGGAAGAACGACTGTCGCAGCAACAGGCCGGTACGAGTTTGAGACGCCGGTTCTGTTTGAGGAAAATGAAGTTTTCAATGAATGAATGAAATGATATAATCTGATGTTATTGTTTCCTCTCATGGTTCCTTAAAAAAATGCTTTTCATAGTTCTTCCTGGATCATATTTAATATTAGACAGACTGCCCGCTGCAGTGACCCTCTGTGTCTTGCAGGTGAACATCGTGTCATGTGACGGGAAGTGTCCGTCCGCCAGCATCTACAACTACAACATGAACACGTACGCTCGCTTCTGCAAGTGCTGCAGGGAAATGGGGCTGCAGCGGCGCTCCGTGCAGCTCTACTGCAGCGGCAACGCCACCTGGGTCAGCTACACCATCCAGGAGCCCACCGACTGCTCCTGCCAGTGGTCCTGAACACACACACACCTCACACACACCTCACACACACACACACACACGCCACAAGAAATATGTGTAGAGGAAGATGATGAGGAAACCTCAGCAATGTTGCTTTAGGATGTTGGGAGAATGAAATACTGATCTGTGATTAGCAGAACTGCAGGACTCTTGGTCTTCCAGTTAGTTGTCATGGTGCCTCTGCTGGCTGGGAGGTGGTACTGCAGAGCATTTGAGCAAATCGTATTCCTCTGAAGGCAGCTGCAGACTACACAACACTGAAGGTGACCTTTAACTTCTGATATTTACCCTCTAAAGGAAGCTAAAAAAACAGTAACTTTTGAAAACACTCACTTGATTGTCAAACTCACAATTCAGGAGTCCTTATTTTACTGTCAAAAGTAAACTTTGTCGCAGATTTTTTTTCGTTGGAAGTAACACTTAACACAGTTTTCTCAACAGAAATCTAAAATTAACCTTAGCCAAAAAAAATGTTTATAAAAATCCAAATAAATCAATCTGCTTCCTGAAGTGAAGTTTGTCAACACTTTGGTGTTTTTGCTGTGAGAATCATCGTTAGCTCGAAACGTTTTGGCTGTTTGTCCAGTTTTGTTTCATAACTGCAGCAGATTTCTTGCCTCCAGTGAAATCAAAATCATACACAAACTTCTGGATTATTATTAAGTTATTTTTCTGTTAATAACTATTTAATATTTAAATAATACATGAGCGCCTTCAAAAAGATGCTGCCATGAGGTTGAAACTCTCTGCTTAACTGTTCTGCAGCTCCGCCTCCTTCCTGCAGAGAATATAACATTCTTAAGGAAGGAAAAAGTAAGTTGATTGTTTCTGTTTTAGTTCGTCTGCTCATCATTTCTGTGCTGCCATGACTGAAAGTCAAATATATGAAACTATAAATACTAAGAAGTTTTTAAAAGCCGAGGTGAAATAGGCGAAACGAGGAGATATCATCATCATCCTTTGGAGATTCATGTTTTACCCAGAATCCCTCATGTTGTGCCTTGTTTTTGTAAATAAGTCAGTTTTCTAACTTTTTAAAAATTATTTGCAATATCAAATTCTTAGCTGTTTCACTCGTAGACAGAAAACGATAAACTGTATATTCAGTGATGTGAAATATACTTTATATAACCAACGCTAGCGAGCTGTATTAACTGATGAAATCCAGCTGTATGTGGAGCACTTTATTTATTTATTGGAGTCTGATAGCACAGCCGTTCTGACTTTGTGGATGTGAGAAGTTTTCGGCCCAACAGGAGAAAAAAAACTGAACAGGATTAAAAACTTTGATCTGGTTTTATTCCCGATGACGAACTCTGTGAGGGCGGAGAGGACGCGGTGGGTTAGAGATGCAGGTTTCTCTGTGGACTAAATTCCTCATGTGTTTGTTCAAACCAAACAAACCCAACTGGATAGATGAGTTAAAGAGAATTTGTATCATACAAATGTACATTTTGCATTTTCAATAAATATTTCCTTTGAAAAGATTTGATTCGGTTTGCTTTGTTTGTAACAGGACGGCGTGCAGAGGTGCTGATGATCCTCTGCAGGATTTAGTAACAACTTTTTAAAACTATTTAATCCTCACTACCTTTTTTTAACTTAAATAATCTCCATCCAGACAGTCGTTTTAGTCTCTGTCTTAGTAACTGCAGCAGGTGGTTGGTTGCGTAGTTGCAGAAAAGACTATGAAGGACGAAAAGTGGTGAAAAAGAAGGACAAAAGGTGAGGAGACGTCATGATGAAAGACTCAATCAGGAAGCAAAGGTGGTTGTTCGCATCACAGTTTCTAAAAAGTCTCAGTTTCTGCCCTTTAAGACCAAACACAGCCCCAGATTTTTAAAACTGGACAAGGTGTTTCCAAAAGCCCCAAAGGAGTGCAGACAACAGGCATAAAGGTAACAAAAACACTGTGTTTTATGACAGAAATCTGGCCATGTGGATGTAGTCTTTGGCTGAGAACTGCCTTTTTTTCTTCGATGAAGCACAAAGAACAAAACTTGAACAAGAGTCTTTGATGGAAACCATTGGCGACTCTGCTTAAGTCAGACAGACAGGGAGGCAAGTCACAAACATGTTCCTACTTTTCAGCTTTTGCATGTGATATAAACATATAACCAGGAAACTGTGTGCAAATTTAAATTAGCGTGATTACAGGACTCGTTCAAGCTTTGGTTTTTTCTGCCCCCTAGTGTCAAAAAGTCTGCAATGTAACTTTAAAGTCAGTTTCTGCTCCAATCAAAGGTTTTTCCATTTTTTTCCTGTCATAAGTCATTAAAAACCAAAGTTAAATGTGAGATTTAGACCAGAAAGCAGCATCATCAGAGGGTTAAACACACCTGAGCGTAAAGCTGCTTAAGAAAGCATGAATAAAAACAGTTGAAATGATTTATATTATAACAGAAACTAATGATTTAACAAGTTTTAAGGATCTGCAGACGTCCCGTTCACTGTTTAGATTCATTAGAGAGAGATTTCAATATCAGTTGTGTAAAATCTAAAAAGGAAAATACAGTCACAGTCAGTGATCACAAAGAGGGTTTTGTTCTGCGTTTAAACTCCCGTCTCTTTGCTTTACTGTTTAATTTTTAGATACTGTGTGTTTCTCAGAGTCGTCTCTCTGCTGTGTTTTGAGGTAAACCCATAGCTCACCTTGTAGTCCTGAGTTTATTTCCTCTGGGTCCTTTGTTTCACACCTTTCTTCTCTCCTTCCTGCAGTTTGCATCTCTCTCCAGCTGTCACCATCTCAATAAAACAGAAACGCCAAAGAAACAATCTTCTCTGCTGCATTAAAACCTCTTTTAACACTGAAATGCAGTGAAATCTTTATTCTGACTTCACTTTTTTGTGTGTTGAGACAAACTCTTGTTCAGTTGTGTGAGAGCAACACTCGGGTTCATTGAGACGTATAAAAACACTGCAGTTGCTTCTTTAATTTCAGAATCTCAGTGTTCAGCATCAATCAACTACTAAACCAGATGTGTGTGGATGAACATTCAGAGGAAGTTCAGGCAGTAAATCTCCTCTCGTACTGGTGTTTCACAGCCTGTTCAGACTCCAGACTGGCTGGCTGGTCTGAACACAGCTGATTACATGCTGCGGCACGTTGGCACGGGGCTGATGGGAAAACGATACCGAACCCACAAAATCCAGGGATTTTTTAGCAGACGTGTAAATCAGGCCACCAGAGTTTGTATCCGATGAGCCGCCGCGACCAGACGAGGAGATCACGGATGTCGGGGACAAACTGAGCTGTAGACAAGAGTTTAATGTCTGAAGTGTTGGATTAAGGAGTCCGTTCGTCTCTTCACACACACCTTTCTGACCTCAGATTAAGTCCAAATGTGTCTGGAACTTTCTGAAATGGACAATGTGATTTAATTTAAAAGCTAAACATCTTCTCATACTGAAGAAGACTCGAAACTAGCAAAGAAAACCATAAAGTCATTAGAAATAACGGATGATAATAAGTAGATTAAAGCTCTCATAAAGTTACGATTGGATTTCTTTTTGCAGCTAGTGTCGTCGCCCCCTCCTGGTTGTTGTTTGAGATATTTATAGTGTTTATTGCTTTGTCTAAACATACATGTATGTTTATCTACATGTATCTTTACTATATTTATCTAAAATGGTTTTTGTGGTTTCTTTTTTTTTCACCATTTCTGCCTTTCGTCCACATAAATTCAGCTTTAGGTCACTCAAAACAACCTGAAAACTTCATGAACACATTCAAATATTCAGAAACTTTGCTTTTTCAGGGTGTGAGCCATTTTCTCTATTGTTTACACAAGGTGATAAAGAGTTGATGCAAACTTTGCTAACAGGACTTTTGACTTGTTTAAACGTAAATGAACAGATGTGCTGCAGAGGTCACATGTTCCAACACTTCAAAACAACAACCACCAACTCTGCAGCTACAGTTGATCCTTTAGTCCCACTTAGCATTATGTAATAGCTTTCTTTTAGCTTCTGATTGGTCAGTATGGCTTTAGGGTCATGGTTTTATCACCGCATGATGGTTTGGAATGCTCATCACAGCACTTCAGTTGTGTTTGTGTTAGGGCTGGGACTTTATCACGTTAATTATAATTATTTAATTACAGAAAAAATAATGCGACAGAAAAATCACCTTTTTTTTTGCACTTCAAACAGCGTGGAACGTTTCTGCAGGAGTTCCCGTAGTAGTTCAGTCGGTAGGGCGTCCCATGTCCGTAAGCTTCGTTCTCCACGCGCGTTCGACTCCGGCTCCGATCATTTGCTGTGTGTATATAAAATATAAACTTAAAAAAATAAATTAAAAAAACAAAAGACGAGAAGTCGTTGCTGTGTTTGTTGGAAAACAATTACCGGGTAGAAATCTGGATGTGTGCACAAATTGTCGTAGAAATAATTTTCCTATCCGGAGCTCTTCCAGCCTCCGCCACCACCTCAATGCCAAACATGTTGCAGCTAGCACAGGCACCAAAATGACAAAAAATGTTGCTTCTCGTCTCAAATATTAATATGCGATTAATTGAGATTAATTAATTACAAAGCCTCTTATTAATTAGATTAATTTTTTTAATCGAGTCCCACCACTAGTTTTTGTGTTTTCATTTGGACGGAAATTAATTCCATGCATTTATGCACAAACAGAGGGATAACCCATGCTTTGGAAAATCCCTGTGCAGACAAGGACTGCAGAGCTGATGTAAAAAAAATGGTAGCAGGTGTTCAAAAAGGTGGGCCAGGTCAGGTGACGGGGTGAAGAGAAAGGAACGATGGCGTCTAAAATGACAGCAGAGTAAAAGCATGACGGGAAGACAAAGCAGACATGAGCATGTTGGCTGACTCCTCTCCTGTAAACCTGCACTGACGGACTGAGAAGGGCACCGTGATCATCTGATCGGGCTCAACCGCTGCTGACGTCCAGCCGGCTGGACAGCTGCCCGAAAAACCTTCGCCGATGACACTCAAACATGTGAGTGCTGAGCGCCAACCTGGCATCTGCACCAGCAGCAGAGAAACCCGAGTGATGCTGGCGTGTGAGGTCAGTGCCAGGAAGGTTCGCCAGTTTTAAATCAGTGGCATGTTCATGCAGCTGCAGAGGCCTGCATTTCCACATGAAGTCATGTTTTTATTCTCTACGAAACATCCGTCAGTTTAAATGTGGACATGTTAATCGAAGAAAAACACTCATCTGATCTCAGTTACACTTCAGTAATCAACAGAAATAACCAACTAAAGAAAGATGCAGACAGAAGAGGAGACAGAGATCATGCAAAGTGCAAACTGAGTCTTTTACACTGAAATGCAACTTGAGTTTCCTGTTGAAAACATGTTGAACCTGCAGACGGTGCTTTCAGGTACCTCTGATGCCCGTCAGAAGCTCATATTTTCTGCGTGCAGGCATGGAGGGTTTGGCAGGGGGTTGCTGTGTTTTGGGTGGAGGTCCATGAGGCTGTGGAGGGTCGTTCGTCCTGGTAATCCTGCTACAACAGCTGCACCCCCCCACCCCCCCGCCCCTCTAGACCCCCAACCCTCCCATCTTTTCAGAGCTGCATGTTTGTGTTCGTTCAGTCTGCCAACAATGTTGAAGCACTGAAACGCCTCCAAGAAGTCAAAGCAGAAATGTGTTTGATTTCTGTGCGATGGCCTTTGTTACAGTTTAACTGTGTTTGTTACTTCTTAGTTTGAGTTTCAAGGTTCAGTCTCATGGAAATTTTATACAATACAGGAACACAAAACATTTAAATATTTCCAATATTGGCTTTTCACTAAAATCCTTTAGTTATCTAAACTAAATCATAGATCTAACAACTGAAGCTGTTTTCAAGGGTCTAGTTTCGAGATACAGAAATAAAATAAAGCCGGTGGAAAAAAAGGGAGGAATTTATTTTTTTTAAAAATAGCTGGACATCAAAATGAAAAGAAAGTTAATTTTTTAACAGCATATTAAAAAAGGCAGCTCAATATTCTTTACATAAGACATAAAGAGCATTAAAATAAGGTATAAAAGAAGCACAAGGTAATAAAAAAGACATAACTCGTAAATGAAGATAAAAAGCGGAACATCATCAAAAAGAATAAAGTAAAATGTTTCTGCAGAGCAAAATATTCGCTGCATAAAAAGATCTAAATGCAGTTTAATAAAAATGTTTGTGATGCTCCATGTTGTGTAAAAATGTGAAAATGTATATTTAGAGTGTATAAATCAAATAATCTTATTAAAAAAATACACCTTTATGGCCTTAAAGCTGTTTTGTACAGAAACAACTCTAGCACAACTGAGGCATCAAACTCAACTAAGAGAATAAAATACAAAAGTTTAAATAAATAGCAACAAAGCAGTAAAAGCAGGTTAGATAAAAATGACACAAAAGGCTTAAAGACAAAAACAAAGAGGCTCATTTTGTTCTCTGACGAACATGAAACTTTAACCTGTAAAACGTGAAGGCGTTTCCGTGCCAACACGCCGCTCAGATGCCTGTCAGCACGCGTCACATCCCAGAACTCCACCTCAGCCGGATCCCCGCCAGAGACAGATGCATTGTGGGTACAAGCTCACGGTGAAATCACTGGAAAGTGACCGTCAGCTTGACGAGCCGAGAGCAGCTGCAGACACACACACACACACACTCACACACACACACTCACACTGAAGCCAGTGAAAGTGTGAGACAGTAGATGAAGAAAAGCTGAGAGAAGTGAAGCCTGTGAACCCGTTTTCCATGTTTATATGCTAAAAGAACATTTCATGTGATCACTTTTATTTGTTTTAATGGATTTGAAGAATTATTGATCAATTTTACACCAAAGAAAATGTCTTAAAATGACTTTTTAATCTGTTTTGTTCTTTATTTCTGATTATTAGTTGAAATAAGGCGCCTGGTAAAAGCCTACTGACATCAAAGAGTAAAAACTTAGCAATGAATGAAAGGTTTCTCAGTTGATTTTCCTTCTTTTAAGAAATAGTTTACATAATAACGGTGAAATGTTATGTTTCAATATCTGAATACTCATCTGAGTTCAAGTCTTTGTTAAAATAACAGTTTTGCTCAACTTCCTCTAATCAGGATTTTCTGTTTTCTCTGTAAAAATTAATATTTATGAGTTTTTGACTGTTTTAAATTTAAAGGCCCTTGAAGATTTTCTGTTTACAGTTTTTATTAAACTTCTCTCAAAACACTAAAACACTAAAAAACCCGTCAGTTTCTGCCTGTGACGAGCTGATGGGCACTTCCTGTTCTGGTCAGAAGTTCATAAAACATGTCAGCGCCGTCACCACTTCAATCGCCGCCTCCTTTTGTCGCTGCGTCTTTGAACTGAACGGCGGCTCTGATTTACATCCAGCAGCAGCAGGAGGAGGAGGAGGAGTGAAAAAACATCCTGACGCCCTGACGTCAGAGGCAGCTGATGACCAGGACAGACCGCCACCGTCAGGTGACGTCCTGAGAGCGAGCCGGACATTTGTCCCCTCTACAGGAAGTGACCTGACGGCTTCGTCCCAGCAGGAGCAGATAGAGAGAGCAGGTTGAATTGATTTAACCTTTGACCCCTGAGAGGAAGCCGGAGGTGGAGCTGATCTGTTCTCAAGACCAGAAGTGTAAGAACGTTGGAGCGACATAAAAACATTAACAGCATTTAAATTTTCTGTTTACTTAACGGAGAAAAGATCCACTGAAATGTACAAATTTATTCCACAAATATCAGAAATATGAACAACAAAACATCTTGAAAGTATTAAAGGTATTTATCAAACAGAAAAGGCCTCTTTTAGTGTTTTATTTTATGTATTTTAGGTTATTCGACTGTTATTATTGTTAATCCTTTAAATGCATCATATTTTTAATGATGTTTTGTATATTAAATTTAATTTGTACCAACTACAAGTAACTAAAGCTGTCAGATTAAAGTAGTGCAGGTAAAAGTACACATTTTCAGCTTAAATTAAACACTAAAGGTACAAAATTATACTAGAATACATGAGTAAATGTGCTTTTTTGCTTTAGAAGTAGTACTACTCAATTAGTACTAATACAATCTGTGACCCGGTGACGACAGACATTTCTGTGGTTTTCTCTCGTGGTGCTGATTCATAACTTCAGCGTTGTTTCATAACTGAGGGGAAAACCACCAGAGTTTTCAGGAACAACAGAGTCAGTTTTGGTGAATTTCTCTTCAGTTTTTAACGATCAGCGAGGAGTCACACATGAGAGAACAGAGGCCGAGTTCAGATCAGAGCAAAGATTCACTGATTTCACTGATTTATGACTGTAGAAACTGTTTTCTGCTGATACAAAGTCAAGTCAAGATACCTTTATTATCCCTAAAAGGACAAATTGTCCCACAGTCGGGAGTTATCATCCAAACAGGAACAACAACGTAAACAGAACAAAGAAACAGAAAATAGATAACAAATAAAAGAAAAAGCATACAGTCAAGTTAATTTCCTGAAGTCAAGACAAACTATTTAAAATCTCAATAAATTCAGGAATAAAAGAGTGTTTGCTCTTCATGAAGACATGGAGTTTCTGTGATCAGCTGAGATGAACTGGTTTTCTTCGGAGTCGTCGCTCTGTTTACCTGAGTCAGGTCATTTAAGGTGGCGCTCACAATCCTGCTGCACACTTTAAAAATGTTCAACAGTCTTCAGGGTGAGAAACCAACGAACAGATTCAATATTCTCACTATATTTAGTATTTATACATGTTGACATACTGACACAACTGTAAACTTTAAGTTACAGTTAATAAGATTTTCAGCACGAATGTTCTATCAGAACATTAAACATCTTAGTCACTTCGGTCCAGACGGAGGTATTTCTGTTGGATTAAAAGTTTATCCAGATGTTTATGATTTCCCAGATGATGAATCATAACTGATCGCAACCTTCGTGTCAACTTTAATGAAGTCTAACTTTTCTTCCCATCAGCCCCGGTAATGTTGGCAGCTGCCAGCAGGACTTTGGACTCAAAGTTTGGTAAAGACACAAATTTCTGTTAATATTCTTGTTTCCATTTGCAAACACATTTTGTAGAAAATAGTGACAGATTTTATCTGACTGACTTGTTATCAACAGATTTTGTAAAAGTTTATTTTGAATGTTTTTGCCAAATTTTTCGTGCATAACACTAAAAATCTTGAATAATTTTGATATTTTTACACTCACACACACATTTAAATATGAAAAGGACTTAAGTTTTTGGTCTGTTTATAGTTGTTTGTTGGTGTCTTGCGTCACTTTCTGGACACATGCAGGTTTTCTAAACATTTATAAGACAAATAGCCTTAAAAAATGCAGCGTCACATTATTTCTGTTTCCTGAAAAGTAAAAGTTTCGTATACAACAACAGAGCAGCGTTGTCACGTGACGGGGATTTCTTTAGATACACCGAACAAATCAAGAGATAAAGTAAGTGGAGGCTACCATCAGAGTGTGTGTGTGTGTGTGTGTGTGTGTGTGACAGTCACAGCAGGCCTCTTCAGTCCTAACAGCTCCGTTAGTCACGGACATCACGGTGTGTCCGGAGGTCAGCCACCTCACCACGCAACAGGAAGTAGTAATTCACAGTCAGCCAGTGGTCACATGTCCACAGACGTACACCTGTCGAACTCCACCTCCACCTTCATCTCTCCATCACTGCAACACACAGCAGCTGTTTGATGGAGCTGCTGGAGATTTTTTGGCTGCGTTTGCACTTTTTTACGGACACTTTTAACCGATCACGTTCAGAAGAACTTCACTGAGTTCTTGTTTATTCTGCAGTCTGATTATGTTTGAACTGATGTTATTAAATTAACTTACATTTTATTTAAAGCACTTTGTTTTTGGTTTTTACGAAATTCAACAGTATTTTTTTTTTTTTTCAAGGAGCTGCGTAAATTTTTTTGTTTTTTTAATCTAGATATTGTGTGTCCGAGCAGCTGAATATCATCACAACAGTTTTTCATCTTGAATCACTGACAGTTCAGTCATGGAGACGTCTGGACGTATTTTAACCTGTAAATCAACAAATCTGTTCTTTCTAGAAAGAAATTAGGTCAGAAATAGGTCAACAATATGTCCACAATGAGTTTTTTTTTTCATAGACGTAATTTGGTCGTATAAATATGGTTACTGCAGAAAGTTTTACTAAACTAAACACATTAAATTTAGTTAATGTAGCTTTTCTATTAGAAATACACAGTTTGAGGCTTCATCTGTTGTGTGAAGAGAATTAGAAATGTGTGAAGAAGCAAAAAATTTTAAATTTATCTCTAAAAATTTGGCCTCATCAAGAAAAAAAAGTTGTTCGGGGTTCATGATGCTTCAAACAAAGTTGACAAAGACTTAAAATTTTATGTTTCATCTCTAGAACGAAGCTTAAGTGACATTTAAGTCAGATGCTTTATGGACACTTTGTCTCTATTGACAAACCAACCTTTCTGCCACAGCGAAGAAGCAATAACAGTTTTTTTCTAAAAAAACCCGACCTGTTCCTAATATTTTTTAAAATTTTTTATATTGAAATTAACGTAAAAACAGCTGTATTTAGAGATTTAGAGCCACAATGGTTTGATGTATTGTACACACATTGTACACAGTGGATGCTTCAAAGTTGGACTCAGTTTCTCACACAAAAAGTGACAATATTTAATGGAAAATCAAAAAAAGTTGTCAGAAAAGGTCACATGTTTTAACTTAAGGCATGATTGTCAGGTTTTCTCTTTCATAAAGTCACAAATAATCCCAGAGCTTCTGAGTCCACGAGGTGATTCAACATGTGATCTGTTTGTTCACTGGGCTCTGGGCGTTAAACTCCCCTCCTTTCAAAATAAAAGAGGAGGGAGTTTAACACTAATGAGACTGCTGAGAACAAAGAGGAGTGAAACAACTCATAAGCCAGACGACCGTCAGTTTGCTTTGACTGTTAACAGGAGCCATAAAACTGAGGAGGGGGGGTATGGTGGTTCGTGTTTGTGTGTGTGTGTGTGTGTGTGTGCGCGTGCGTGTGTGTGTTTGGGGTTTCCCTCTGTGATCCATCTGGAATCCACATCGGTCGTCCGGCAGCTTGTCCTCGTGTCCCGTCCTGCGTGTCCCAACATGTCCGCTCCCTGCTCATCACATCAGAACGAGGCTTCATGGTTTCCTCGTTCCAGCTTTGATGGTGACGTCGACGACAGCTGACGGGACCGAAGACGGACTGTTTGTTTGTTATTGTTTGTTTGTTTGTGTCCAGTGGGAAGACAAACAACAGCAGCACCTGAGTCCAACAAAACACCTGAGCTGAACATGAACACTTAATCCATCTTAAGTCTGTCAAATTAACCTTATAAATTAATTATTTCAGTTAATAATCAAGTTAAAATAAACAAACAGCTGCAGCCTCAAACAAAAGATTTGATGCTTTATTTTAAATGATTGCATATTTTAATTTTTTATTTGTTTCTGCTGATTAAAAGCCATTAAAATTGTTTAATCCAAATTTTTTTGGCCAAATAATTTCTGATGTTTATCAAAAAAATAAGTAGAATCAATCAACTTGTTAAAATAATCATAATTACACTAATTCAGATGAAGACAATGAACTTGATTTATAACAAACAAGGTTACAGTTACAGTAATGATGTTGTACTTTGTGCCATATTATCATCTATTATATAAAACTATAAAATCTAACAAAACATCTATGTTTATAACAAAAAAAAACATAAATAAAATAAAATCTAACACAGCGGAGAAGGATGCCACCGTCCTAAACAACTCACACACACACACACACACTTCAACAGCCAAATAAAAATAACCTCCCCTGGTACATGAGGCTATAAACTGATCTGGCATCAGTCCCTGGTGGGATATCGAGGTTCCTTATGAAACATGAGACGTTTGCTGGAACACCGAGCAGACGGAAATGGGATTAAGAGCTTCGGCTAAATTAAAAAAGCAGAGAAAATCTTGATTGAGGAAACGATGAGACGGCTGAGTTGGAAACAAAACAGATGTTTAGTTTCTCTTTTATTTTTTATTAAAAACTGGATTTTCCCCATTTGAGAAAGTTAGTGTTGTAACTCACTGAGTGGGACAGAGGTCAGTTATGTCTGTGTTTAACTACAGTCTGACATTAGTTTCCCTAATTTTCCCTTATTCCCCTTTTATTTTAGTGATATTAAATAGCTGATTTCATATTTTTTTAGTACAGTAATCCTTTTACTTCACAGAGTTGCTTATATAAATGGTTAAACTCACCTTTAAATGAGGCATAAAGGTAATAATCGCTTTTGATTAAAGGATAATTTAAGTTTAAAATCACTTACCATCAATAAAATTCCACCAAAATAAAGTGCAGAATTAATTGCAGTTACAGCAGCTTTAAACAAGCTCTCTTACGTTAGCTTAGCTTTGTTTCCTGTTAGCTTAAGTTTGATTGGTTGAATCTTAATATTACGTTGTTTTATCTTGTTGATCACAAACTCCTTCCTCTGTATGTGATGTTTGCAAGTAGCATGCAAAACATGGAAACAGTTAACACACCTGAGCTTGTAGGTGTGTATCAGATGTATCAGATGTACAGTTTAGTGTAAAAAGTCATTAGCTATTCACGAATTAAATCAGATTCTCTGCATGAGGTTTCACAATAAGACTGAACTCTTGCAGATCAGCAGCAACAAACATACAAACAGAAATACAAACAAAACCACATTTAAAGTCCATATTTGCTCTCCAGTGATTTATTAAAGCTTTCATCATAATCTCACACTGTTTTGATGTTTGCAACATTTGAGTTTCCAGTGAAAAAGTCTTTAAATCTGCAGAGAAACTGGAGATTTAACTCCATGTAAACTGCAGTGCAAAGAGTCTGCCAGTGAACCTCCCACATATCTGATGTGAAAGAAGCGTATGACTGATACAAGATGGAGGAGGAGTGGAGGAGTTTTTGTTTCCAGGCATCACACTCATATGTTTATTATTAGGATTTTGAGGAATTAGAGAGGGAGTGGTGAGGCCTTCACGAACAACAAGACCGAAAACAGAAAATTCATCTTCAAACCAAAATATGAGCAGATATTCTCAAAGTCAGGAGAGACTTTTCTGTCTGATTAAAGGCTGAGAATTAGAATTTAAAAAGGATTTTAGAAATAAAATCAGCATAAAATGAATTCATCTCTCATTAGAAAGAAAGCAGGAGTTTAATAAACACAAACATCCGGATGATTCGTGTTAAACGGGCCTTCAGTGGTTTTATATGTGTATATGTGTGTGTGTGTGTGTGTGTGTGTGTGTGAATATAAATGCAGCAGAGTTCAGCTCCGTAACTGTATGTAAGGTGTGTTTCTAACATTGAGCATGTTAAATGTCTGACAGCTGCCAAGATTTAAAATATCTACGCATCAAACTGTTCTGATGCTCGGCTGCGATTGGTCCCCGCTTGTCCCTTTGGCTTCTGATTGGCTGCTTGCTCAGATGTCCTTAACACACTCGATCCGAAGTCTCCGGGCAGCGTTCCAGCTGCAGGAAGGAGGCGTCCGTTTTTAAAGCTGCCTCTGAGGTTTGATATCTCACTGTCATGCCGGATTCATTCACAGTAACAGAGGAAGCAAAAAAACTCTGCTCATTTAAACTGAAACTTCTGCTAAAATTATGAAAATATTAAAGCAAACAATGAATCTATTAATTGATCTGCTAACAAATATTGTTTTTATCTTGTTTGTGTCATAGAGCTCCATTATTGTAACTATGTTTAGTTGTATTGTTATAATTTATTTTAACTTGGTGCCACGTGGATCATCGTGTCGGCCAAAATACTCAACAAAGCACCAAATGCAGATTAATCCGCAGCAGAAAATAGTCCCCAATAAATGCACTATTTACTTTAACTAAGTTGCATTAAATTACAGTGACCAGCTGTTTTTTGAAAGTTATTTTGTTTTTTAATAGACTTAATCAAATGTTTGTGACCATTTTTAAAGATTTATGTTTTCAGCAGGAGCCAATCAGATTAAAGCTGAGAGTCAAAGAAAAGAGAAGTCAGAAAGTGCTGAGAGACGCATCAACATGTTACTGGTTTCAGTCTTTTGATGTGATTCACTGACAACAAGCAAAATACCACAAAATGTGTCATTAAAGTCTATTTTTTACTGTTTTGAAAATAAATAAATAAAACAACCTGAATCTACATGTTCAACACTCTATTTTCATTATTAAGCGTCTCACTGTGGCCCAATATGACTTTCCAAGTTCAGCATGTTGTGTTAAATGCTGCAAATCTTGCAAAAAAACATTTGCTTGTGCACAAAATATGATTAAATTCTGTTGCAAATTATGCACCTTTGTCATGCATGTTGGATTTTTTAGCAAAAACACAACTTCAATACTTATGTGTGACACTTGTCAAAGATTTTACGAGAAATTTTTGATTTTAAGACAGTTTTTCTGAGCATTTTATGCCACAAAATACGTCTTTAAACCATTCATGTGTTGTTTTTTATTTGAATGCAAACTCCTTTGTGATTTAAAGCTACACAGCATTCAAACAGAGCTGGAAAACTACAAAGTTATGTCAGGAACGACACCTTTATCACAGCATTTGACTCTGCAGCTATCAGGTTCATGTTCTCTCAGTTTATATGGCGGAGAGCAGAGTCGTGGGATCTTCCAAAATGATACGAGCTTCAGTTTAAAAGGCCACTTGTCTTAGATTTCACGAGCTGCTAAATTTAACGTTCTGCCTTCCCATTAAGCTGCGAGGAGTCTGTGATGTGAGCTGCTCCGTCCAACACCAGCACTTTATGTCTCCGAGGCTGTGAAAAGTCTCACATTTACGAGTCAACAAATACGCAAATAAACACAAAACACAAAAACGTGTCCGAACAAAAGAGCTAAAAAAGAGAGTCAGGATTCAGTGTTGAGCTTAAGTTACCGAGTGTTTTAAACATATTATATTTAGATTCAGTGCAAATGTTTCTGTCTAAATCTAGATTTCCAGGGCAACAAACTATTTGATTTTGTAATTATTCAGACGACATTTCATGTTGGTTTTTGTGCTTAATATTTAAATCAAACAGAGTTCTGAATAAGTTAAAGTTGTTTAAGTTGAAGTGAAATTTTGGAAACAATTTCATGCAATTAACTGTAAAAAACATCTAAAATATTCCACAATTATTTCTGTGTTTGTTTACTAAGAAAAACCATTGTAACCACTGTAAATTACACTCATACTTTACGGCTCAAACATGTCTGTTTTATTTCAAAGACATAAAGTCAAAATGTAAAAGAGACAAAAAAACAGACGGCGACTTCAAACGAGGCTGATTACAAATGAAAATCAGTCTGTTTGTGACTCGAGATTATTTTACCTGTTTGGACAAATTGTCTTAAACTGTTGTCCAGTGATGACCCCCCCCCCCAACACACACACACACACACACACACAAACACACTGTGAGGGGGGAGGAAGCTCGTCCCGTTCAGATGAGAGACCCGACAACTGTGTGACCCTGCGACCTCCTCAGCAGGACGTCAGACTGAAGCTCTTTGCAGCCTCGAAGCTCCTGAAACGTCACTGACACACTGAACTTTACTGTTATTTTAAAAATAAAAGACGTCACAGTGAGAAAGTTTCAGTCCTGCTTTTCTCGAGGGATCTGACTTTTTAAAAAAGAATCAAACTTTATTAAAATTACCCTCAAATACATTTACACTTGTCTAAATTATTTGAAAAAAATCTTTGTTGTGTCTCAAACTGTCACATTTCTATGGTGTGTAAGATTTATACGAATAAATATAGAAGTAAATATATTAATAAACTGTTTATTTAATCTTATTTCATCTGGACTCAAAGCACAAACTCCAAAATACCCAAAACAAGGGTTTTTTTGTGCTTAAAGTGCCTTTATTTTTGCAATGCTATGATAGTGTCTACTTTATTATGACTAATGACAATTATGATATTAAGTTGATGTAAGTACAAAATATTAAGCAAGTCAACTAAAATCTCAGACTCAAAGAAAAGTTTCTGCTGCTGCGCTGAACCATAAGTCTCTAACAAGCACTTTAACGTAAAAATATAATCTTTTATGAATGATATTTATGAGAAACATGTTCATTTCCATAAATTGAGATTGTGACTAAACTTCTCTGCAGTTTGTGCAACAAGTTTGGTACAAAACTGCCTGCAAAATGTTTATTTTAAAAATTCATTCTCTGTTTTAAATTTGATTTAAAGAATCAAATTTACATCTAAAACATCCAAAAAAGTCATTTCAGTTAAAACTAGAGTTTGATTTTCCTTAAAGAGGTGAAAAAACAAATCAGTTTTCTGATTTTGAAACATATTTCTCAATAAAAAACATGCAAACTTCATTATTTGGGATATTAGTAATTGATTTTAGAAAACATAAAAGCAGGTGGAGCTGCATTAGAAAGAGTTTAATTTTTGTGTTACAGAGTTTAAAGGTTTCTTGTGGAGTTTTTGACCTGTGGTGGCGCCGTGGAGCTGATTTTCATTGATTCTCAACATTGAATCTTATTTTATTGCTTCCTTTTTGTTGCTGAGTTTCACCTCACTGACCCTCATCCCTCTCCACACACACACACACTCTCACACACACACAAACACACACTCTCACACACACCACACCCCTCAGATCATTGGTCACTTAAACCACAGCCCCGCCTCCTCACTGATTCCTTTATAAAGACACACGGAGCAAAGGGAGCTGAAGTTTCACAGACTGGCCCTTTAAAAAAAACACTGCTCTCTCCTGGAGACACGTTCTCCAACCAGGTCAGCTGACTTTGACACAAAACTTTCAGGAGAATTCTCCCTTCTCTCCTTCCTTTTTTACACTTTTCTTTCTTTGCTTTGTACTCAAGCAAACAGAAGACACAAACAGAGACTTTTCTTTGTCCTCAGAGGAACTTTTCGAGGACTTTTCTTCTTCTTCTTTGCCCTCGTGTTGCTCTCAGGAACCTTCTGCAGATGGATCTGTCCGACCTTCCCTTCCCGCTCTCCTCTGCTGACGACCTCTACGATGACCCCTGCTTCAGCACCACCGACATGAACTTTTTTGACGACCTGGACGCCCGTCTGATGCACGCCGGCCTGCTGAAATCAGAGGACCATCTTCATCACCATCACCATCACCACGTCCCCATCGCAGAGGAGGAGGACGAGCATGTGAGGGCCCCCGGGGGCCTCCACCAGGCGGGCCACTGCCTGCTCTGGGCCTGCAAGGCCTGCAAGAGGAAAACAACCCACGCAGACCGGAGGAAAGCTGCGACCATGCGAGAAAGACGACGGCTCAGCAAAGTCAACGACGCCTTTGAGACCCTGAAACGCTGCACGGCGTCCAATCCCAACCAGCGGCTGCCCAAAGTGGAGATCCTGCGTAACGCCATCAGCTACATCGAGTCCCTGCAGGCGCTGCTGAGGACGGGCCGCGACGACAGCTTCTACCCGCCGCTGGAGCACTACAGCGGGGACTCGGATGCCTCCAGCCCCCGGTCCAGCTGCTCGGATGGCACGGTGAGTTCAAGAACAGCTGAAAAGTTCATGTGCTGCCACATGAAATGCCTGGAATGTGTTAGGAATATTTATTTTAGGCCACAGTGCTTCATGTTCTGTTCAGTGAGGGGAATTTTTAAACTTTAAAATCCCATTTTTGGGCCAAAATGTTTCTTTAATTCTCATTATTTTTACATGAACTTCTGCCAAAGTCAGTTATAAATGATTCAATTTACCCAAAGTTTATTTACTTTGCATTTGTGACAATTTTTGAAATATATCTGAAACCAAATTACTATTTATTTTGAAAGAATTTGGGAAAAAATGCAGAATAAGGTTTAAATTTCAGCTCAAAATTGACTTCTTTTAATGTCTTTATGTTGTTTTTATTTGTTGCACATAAACACTGAAAATGAGTGAAGTTTAAAAATAATATTTAAGATAGTATTCAAACTTTTTACATACGGTGGCTAAAATAGGATGAAGAACAGCAAAAAAAGAGAACAAATACTATTGAAAAGCATGTATGAACTTAATTGATCAAAATGTAGTAGGAGATAGAACTTTTACTTTCATCAGCTGTGTGTTGTTTTATTCTCCAAACTTTGTCTGTTAATTAATCATTGATTTTTAATTAATTGACTAAGATGTTTTAAATCTGTGTTTTCAGATGGATTTCATTTCTCCGTGTTCGACCACCAGTGAAGGCAGCGACGGTTCGTTCTGCAGCCACACAGCAGACGGTCAGTTTCACATGACGAGTTTCTGATTTTGTGGGAGTTTTTTCTCTTTTTTTTTTTGCAGCCAGTTTCAGTTTCTGTTTCAATATGATTCATTTCTGATTGTGTGTTTATTTTTTTTCTCTGTATATATAATCCTCTTGGGCCACATTTTCCATCTTAAATGACTTCGATGACTTTAACAGATTCATCTCATAATGTGACAACACTGTAATTTAATGATTCACTCTGATCTTTCATAGTTGACATGAACATAAACCTCCAGTTCACACTTTTATGTAACTACAAAGTGACTTGATCCTCCATTTAAATGACCTTTACCCACATTACTTTAAATGATACGACACATTTGTGTCTCATGTTTGATTTGACCAGTTTCTCTTCTGTTTTGATTGTCCTTAAAGGTGTAGTACGCAACTTTTTTACAGAATTAAAAACAAGAAATAGAAACAGAAACTCATACAAGGAGAAGCTCTTTGCTGGAGCTTTAAGATGCAGATGTGCTTAAAATTATATGCTTGCATTTGTAACATTTACTAGAGCATAAAAACTTTAAAAAGAACACAATAATCTAGAATATAAAACCAAATTTGTCCTAAAAACGGTCACATATGGCACCCTTAGTCCAGTTTTTATTGTCTTAACTGCCTCCATCAACCTGAACTCTTGGTTTGTTTGTGTTTTAATAACATGAGACATTTCCTTGTTCCTTCCTCTTTGACACAGACTCCAGCAGCAGAAAACGTTCACTCATTTCCAGTTTGGACTGTCTGTCCAGCATTGTGGAGCGGATCAGCACAGATCCGGCCGCGGCCCCCCTGGGCGACAGTGTGGTCCCCAGGGGCCCTGGATCCCCTCAGCACAGCCCTGCAGGTTCAGGTCCCCCTGCTGAACCAAACAGCATCTACGAGCCGCTGTGAAACCCGACGGAGGCGACGGAGCCAAGGACTCGTATTCCACAAAAAAGACACATTTCTAAAGACTTTATTTCCTGAAGTTTGAGTCCAGTTTGTTCAGACTGCTGTCGTGTTCGAGCAGAAACAGGAAGTCGGTTTCCTCGCTGGTTTCTGTCACAGATACGACAACTGAGGACCATTTTGTACATCTGTAAATAAGATTTATCTGTAATAAATATCTGTTTGTTCTTAGCACAGTAGAACATAAAGACACAAGGGATGCTGGGATTGTTGTGTCACTTGTTTCTGTGTATTATTTATGAGTGAAAGAGATTTTAATAAAGAAATATTTATATTCCAAATTTGTTCTTCAATAGCTCTCATGTGTTCTGATATTTTACTTTTACAGACTCTGATATGAGTTCATATAAACTGATGTGCTTTATTCTGAAAGAGGAACAACTGCTTTGCATTTTGGGGACTTTTGACTTCTTCCAACTTTCAAAAAAAAATTTTGCGCATTTATTTCTTATCTGGACATCCAGCAGACACAGTAAGCATTTTCAATCAGAGCAATATCAACTCTCCTTTCTTACTTGTGACATTTTAATATTAGTTTTATGGGTTTCAGTCTCTTAAAGCTAAATATTTATGAAAATATTCCCTTTACTGAGAATAAACCAAAACAGTAAAGGTGCTAAAAAAAACTGCAGCAATGAGCGAAAAATAAATGCTGCAATAGGAAATAAAATAGAACTGATAGGAAGGAAGTGATTCAGGAATGAAGATCGTTCTCATGTGCTGTAAATGTGCAGTGACAAACTATATGAATATCCAAGAAAGTTTGAATATTTCACTCATCATAAAAGAACATTAAGATGGAATAAAGTTCAACCATGTGGAAGAGAAATGACTCTGAAGCTGTCACAATGAAATTTAAGCTGGAGGTAAAAGGATGTTCATCACTAGATGGTTTGTGTGTTTTGGCAAAGAAATCACTAAATATTTAATTATTTACTTAACTTTTCATTGATTAAAAACTTCAACTGATTCTAATCTCCATTTAGAATCAGTTGATCTTGTTTCAGTCATAGATCATAGGCTTAAATATGGAATAAAATGTAGGCTAAATTATTATTTATAATAATACAAATAATAATGTTATATTGTAAAACTGGATTCTATGGCACCAGTCAGTTATATAAGTACATGATATACAAAACATCAATAAACTGCAAACATCAATAGTGATTATCTTCAATGAGTGATGTGATTCTTTTTCCATAATTATTTCCTTCAGGTACAAGTTTGTTATATAATCTTAAATATGTATATATATATATACATATATATAATCATTTCTGACATTTAACTCGAAATCAATTAGATTGGTCAAACAGACAAATTGATAAATAGAACTGAGACACCAGGATGAATAATTCTGTTATTTTATTTTCTGAATCTTCTTTTTATACACAAATAATGAGTTTGAATTTCTTTATTGGAACTAAATTCATCCAGAAAACCGTTTCACACATGCAGACACCGGCAGTATGACGGTCGCCAGGTGTTGCCTTTGTTCCGGAGCTGCGGGCGTCTGCGGGCTCTGAGCAGCTGCCGTGACCGAGGAGACGCGCTTCCTGTCCGGGCTGATCGTCACCCAGGAGCCGCTCACTTCCTGCGGCGCGAGTGGGCTCCTTTCTTGCTGCTGCAAAGCGCAAAGCGCAAAAACAGAGTCACATCTGCACAGCGAAGCTTCATGGTGGCTTTCAGTCGATATGCAGGTTTGTGTTTATTATAAATACAATGTGGAGGAGAAACATCTGACTACTGGAACAAGTTTGACAATCAAAGAAAGAACTTTTGAGGCTACAGCGCACTCTAGTGTCCACACATAGAACACATAGTTAAACCATTAAACTACAGTTTCCTATTGCATTACTAGTAACTAATGTACATAACCGGAATTTTGTATTGATTTTGGTACAGAAGGCACAGTTACTGCAGGTGCAATTTAAGGTACTTCTACTTTATTTGAGGAAATACAATTTTTATAATAAACATTCTACTTTTTATTTCACTAATACAAAACACAATATATTTAATATATTCCGAATTCCGAATTATATTATATTATATTATATTATATTATATTATAGGTATATATATAAATTTATTATTATATTTATATTTATACCTTCCTTATTTTTACACTGTTATAATGCTACAATAAAATATCTGAATACTTTGTCCACTGGTGATTATATTTCATCAGCCCCAAATTCAACCAATACAGAAAGTTTTTAGCAAATATCTTTCAGTTTCCATTTTAATTTCCTTTCCTAGTTTTTACTCTCATAGAAATATCATACACAGTGTGTGTAAGCTTTTGTCACATTTCACGTGTGCACATAATGTATCTGCTCTTAATGCGGGAATAAATATCATGATGCAGAGTTTTTCAAACATTTGTACCACTTTGTTAACGTCGATGGAGGATCTACTTACTGTTTCTGCAGCTCGTCTATGCGGTTTCTGAGAGAGATCACCTGAAAGACAAACAGCTGTGTTTGAAGCAGGTACAGATACTTTCTCACCTGAAGTATCAGTGATTAAAACTGAACTCATGTTTGTTTGGAAGTGAAATCACATCCACAGATCTCCTGACTGACCTCATATCTTTGTCTCTTCAGCTTCTCGCAGTGGTCGTATTTAATGGCCTCCAGGTTGTGAAGCCAGTCCCACAGCTCCTTCGCCTTTGCCCTGACAAACACAAACAGACCAGACAGTCAATGAGGAATCATTACCTTGTATAAATGTAACAAGTTACTTCTTGGGGAATAAGTAGTGATCAGAAAAATCACTTTATTTTAACCTGTAACTGTGTTTTAATCTTGAGCCAAAAACTTTTAACTATTTACTTTTCTTTTCAGTCAAAAATAGTTCAGTGATGTAATAAATGCAGATATACTAACATGTATTCTTACAAGTGACAACACAAAGCCTCTATATTATGCGTGATACACTGAATACATGACCAGGACACTATTTGATAAATCTTTATTGATATTAAGCTTTGTTCTCTTTAAAAACAGACTTTTATTCATGTTTCTCTCTTTATTTACAGGCTCTTAGCAGAGTTACTACATATATTAGCAGGCATGCCATAAGTTGGAATTTTAAGAACAATTTTGGCTCATTAGAAATTGAACTAAATTTTCATGAGTTTTCCTAACTGAGGGTTGATTGATAAGTTTATAGCCTACATTTGAAGGAGATGAGTTTTAATCTTGTCACATGCATCTGCAGTTCAGTTCTTTTACTGATTATGCAGAAAGTTTGAAAATTACTAACTTTTGTGATGTTTCTAGATCAAGTAACTGAATATCACAAGTCAGTTCTTTTTGAGAAAATGAAAGAAATCAATCTTTATGAGGTACTGTATCATCTAAACTGTGACTCGTATTCTTGTTTCTTCCTGTTGTTTACCTCAGATTGTCCTCGGTGAAGTTGTCGATGTTCAGTGGTTTGCATCTCTCAGCCATGATCTTCTTCTTCTTTTCTCTCTCAGTCTGCTTCTTTCCCCTCCTCTGCTCAGCCTAGAAAAGTTCAACCAGTTAAAACTCTGTTTCTTCAGACACACGAAAAGTTACGAGTGAATAATAAAATGAATAATAAAACCAACCCTCTGCAGGATGCCGCTGTAGCCTGATCCCATGTTGCTCAGCGCCTGCTTCTTCTTTGCTTCATCTTCAGCCTTCCTGTGGGCGTCGGCATCCTCCTTTCTCTGCCGCTCAGCCTGTAAAAATGAACGTCCACATCAATAATTGCTGATTTTAACTGGTTTTACTTTGCTTTTGCTCGTTGTGTCCAGGGTTAAAGAGGGAATGACTGGAGAGCTCGGTGTGACACCACTTTAAGCCTGTTGTTCCTCTTCAGATCCCCTCTAAGTTCTCCACAGTGAGAAGTTTTTACTACAAGTGACCACGGATCTGAATCAAAGAGATGGAGTCTCTGTGATGTATTTAACAGAAGAAGAAGAGGGTGTGTACCTCTCGCCTCGCCTGTCGCTCTTTATCCTTTTCAGCACGAATCCTCTGCTGCTCGGCTCGCTCAGCGCGACGCTTCTCCTGCAAATCAAAACACGACGTATTCAGACATGAAGCCTAATGCTTCAGACGAACTGATTTCCACACATCTGGAACTGCAATGATCATAAAAACAAACCTGATCATTAAGTTTCACATTTAAAAACAATGATTTAGTTGATTAGGTGCATGTTTCATTTATGTTTTTATTTGGGTAAAAAATCTCACAATTCTCTCTTTGAGAGCAATGAGCTCCTCCTCCTCCTTCTTCCTGCACTCGAAGTGAGCGTCAATCAGCGACTGAAGCTCAAAGAGGTCTTTGTTTTGACGTTTCTTCTGGATGTCCTGCAACAGTTGAACAGGAGACAGCAGGTAACTAACAGGACAGAAGATTCAGGCTCCAAACCAAACCTGATTAAATAAAACTACTTCTTAGAGGGAAGAAGAAGCTCATAGGAGGCTGGAGGTGATGAGCACAGAGGGATTTTGTACTTTTTTTTGTCAATACATTTCTCATAATGTTTCCAACTGAAGCACCTGTAAGAAAAGCACAGAATCTGCAGCCACTTGTAAAGAATTTTCTCTAATAAGGAAAGTATTTGCTTTGCAGTTTGTCAGTCATTCACTCATTAACACACACAGATTGCAATCATCTTTCATCACCATTGACAGTAATTTGGTATTTAGTGTCTAAACTCAAGGGTTTGTAGACTGGAAGAGCAAACAAACCAGCAACCCTGTGATTAGTGACCCATCTGAGGTTAAGAACATGAGAACATTGAAGGAGCCGTGTGATCATGAAGGGAGTGCAACCACAGCTGTGGATCACAACTGAGTGAAAAGATGCTTCTCCCTTTGAAAACCTCACAGGAAAAATAAAATGTGATGTTAAGTTTGTCTAATACGTCAGTGAGGATTTCATGTTTTCACTTTTCTCACAAACAATGCAAAGATTCTTCATGAATAACTTCTGCTGTCGTGTTGTAGCACAGTTTGCTTCCTGTAATCTTCAAGACCATAATTAAGGTCTAGTTACGTTTGAGCACAAAAACCATAGTTAGTTATTAATTATGAACTTCACTTTCTGCACAATTACACAAAAAACTAAACTGCAAATGCATTTAACATGAAATCACCCCCTTTTCCTTTGGGCCTTGAACTTTTCAGTTGTAGAAATGTTAATATGACACTCATAACACTAACAGCTTTAACATATTCATGATTTACGATGCCAACCTTGTTTTTTTTTCTTCACTGGCTTAAGGTCTAAATACTTGCGTGGAAGCCGCTGAGGTCGCACGTCTAATGTATACTGTTACATGACCGTCATGTCGGCTATGTGGAGGGAAAGCTGGCTCAGGGCCAACACGTCCATTTATCCTCCCATCGATAAATACCAGTCAACAAAAACACGTCCACTTACATCAAAGTCTACTTTCTCGCCATCAGGGATCTTTGGAGCGCTTGGTCTGATGGAGGAAACAAAATTCAAGTTATTACAACATGAATTTTAAAGGTGAAAATGTGTGAAAACATGATGGATTAGATGATAAATCAACTCACTTAAACTTTGGCTTTTCTTCTTATTTATACAGTTTTTCAGCATCATAACATGAAGAGAAGAGAGACATCAAACTATTAGAAACAGAGACATTCAAAGACACATAAAAGACTGAAAGGCTGCTGGTTAATCTGGGGGGGGGGGTCCATGTGGACAAGCTGAGTTACGTCTGAGGGCTGCAAGTTGTTTCACACCTCCAGTAGATCAAAGTCACGAGTGAGTCTCAATGTAGCAACACGTCTAATCATCTGCGTCCCACTTCCTGTGAGTTAGCCTCTGTCTCTCAGTGCTGTGAGTACACAGTGTTACCTGTTTTTTTACTACGTCACCGTGTTAATTTGTTGTTCATTAGTGTAAATCAAACCAGTGTGATCTGAAACACCTGACTCATCGGGATCAGTACAGTGTGTGTCATAACAAAAAATCACCGCATTAACTATTTAATAGTTTAATTTTCTGAACAGACTCCATTGCACACGTTTCACAACGGGGGAGTTTGGCAGTGTGATTACTGTTAATTGATGTGCACGGTAGAAAAAAAAAATAAAAACATAACTTGAACTTTTAAATAAGAAGTTTGTGATTAGCTTTTTTACGCTTTATTAACGTTTTTACGGGACCCTCACACTAAAAAAAAAGAAAAAAAAAGTCAGACAACACGGGAGGAAAACGCAGGCAAAGCAACAGCGACTCAGCAGGAAATACAAACTACCATCTTGATCTCCCTCCTCCCCTGGCAGGACACATTTCATGCAAAAAAGAGAAGAAGCAGAGATGAGCAGAGGGGTGCGTGATCACGACTCAGCATTTTTTGAATCCTTCACCCTGTTCCTCCACGTCACCTCTGACAGCTGACGAAGAGACTAAAGCCAACAGATAAGTTCTTCCTTCCCCTCGAGGAAGATCAGTGAAACAGTGAAATGCACACAGTTTGAATTATTCATGTGTGGAAAAAAAAAAGAAAACAGCTCCAAGAGAAGAACAGAGAAGAATACAAATGGACATACCTTCCTCTTCATAGGCCTCTGCATGCAGCAAGCGTCCAAAGCAAGAGCAGAACAGAAATCATTAGTGGTGGGACTGAGCAGCCTCTTCCTGTCCTCTTTACAGTGCACAGCTTCATGAAGCACATTTACCAAACTGGGGTCATTCATGTTTTTATCGTACAGGCAGACACAGCCGCTGCAGAAGTCCCATTACATTTCATTTCATTCATTTATTCTGCAGGCAAATTTCACTTTCCTGAAAATCCTAAGGTTTTATTTTGAAAGGCTCTGAGAGGCCACAGAAGAGAAAAGTTCCATTTTTTTATTTTATGAGTCTATTTCTAATTTTTCTTTCTTTCCTGTGTTTATGATTTAAGAACAGAGAAAGTTTTTTAAAGTTTTTTCAGCTGTAAAACAGTTTTTTCTTTTTTACTTTAAGGAGCATTCTAATGAATCCTTTGAACGTAAAGATAAATGACCTGTTTTGTTGTTTATTGGTGACCAAAATAAAAAAAAACAAAAAAAAACCCGCCAGACTTTCAATTCAATAATAAAAAACACAGAAATTCAACGCTAACCTGTTAAATTCAAATTGTGGTGAGTTATAGGGGTTATTAAGTGTCTTTCACAGTGAAAGGAAGTTTTACATTGACTAAATAAAAATGACTGATATATAAAACTGGTATGTACAATGAAGGTAAAAGAAAATACATTTTAAATAAAACAATACAATTAAAATACAAATACATTTTAAAAGTATTTGTTAAATTATTGTGCTATAATTAAAAAAAAAATCTTTTTTTCAACAATTAAGTCGCTCTTTGCCATTAACATTTAAATTAAGTGTTTTTTAATTGTTTAAGTTGCACGATGAAAATTTTTCATTCACTTATTAAATTAAAAGACAAATTAATTGTCCTTTGACCTATTTGTTTTTTAAAATTATGATACAGTAAAATTACATGTTTTACTTCTTGGATTTGTTTTCTTTTAGTCATTATAAATCTTCTGTACTACTCCGTACTATTCCGTACAATTCCGTCAGCAATTGTTCACATCGATTTATCATCCATTAACTGTTCATGAAACAGAATAAAACTATTTTTTCTTTAAAAAATTCTGCTGAAGGAGTGAAATCTCATCATTAGTTCAGCGAGCGTGGGACTTCTGCAGTGACTCCATCCGTGTGAAACACTTTTGACGAATCATCAAAGCATTTAAACAAACTCGAAATGGTGACAATAATGATCGATTTGCATCACAACACCCCAATGTAAATGCTTTAGAGCAGTTTGCCAATATCACTCTACATCACAGAACAAAAGAAGCTAAACATGGACCGAAGGGAGGCAAAGAAACAGCTTTTACATGACTGAAATTACCCATCATCCTTTCTGCTACCGCCTTCAAGATTGACACACGAGCTCACCAAAATGCAAATGATGGCAATAGTCATTAACAACAAAAAAGGCACATAAATATGGACAGAAGGCGTCGGATGAGTCGGGTAGTTGATTCATGTAAAAGCAGCTGATTTTCTTCTCCTTTACAACATTTAAATGCACAGCTCATAGAACAAACACACATGTGACACTGAACAATAAGGCTGGAAACAGGACAAAACGTGTTGACTGTGTGTCAGCTAACACTGATGGCGATGTGATGTGGACATTTTTAATAGCCCAAATGTTTCACTCTATAAAACAAGGGTTCATGTGGGTTCTTTGAGGAGCCTGAAGACACAAAACAGGCACTTTAATGTTCTTTATTAGAAAAAAACTAAAGTGCAACACTCAGGTGGTGTCGTGACATGCCAATCCAGGAAGTATGTGTGATTTAATGAGAGATGACGTGTGTTGATGCGGGGGGGATGAGGTGGCGTCCTGACGTTGATGCTGCATGTGTGCTGCTAACATAGAAAACAATATGTACAAGTGTTTGTCAAACGCTGCTGGTGTGAGAAAAATGCTGATTTTTTTATGAGGAGATTTTGTTTTGAGGGCAGCCCAAGAGAAAAGACAAAAGAGTAATTTATTCAAAATGTTTTATAATGTTGGGAACATGAATGTGATGCAGTAGCTTGTGGTCGTCTGCTTGCTGACAAGAGAAATCTTGTGTAAAGATAAAATTTTGGACCAGAGGGTTGAATTAGAGGAAACCCCATAAACTGTCCAAAATGGAAAAGACTCAACCTCTAAGCTCAGTCAGTTTTAGAAGCAACCTACGAAAACTTTTACGGGGAATTAATTGTCCGTAGTTTGACAGAAAAGGTCAGGACTAACCAAAAATATTTAGATTTGCTCTCCAGGGATCATGAATCTTAACAGCCAATCTTATGGTATAACTCAGTATTGATAAAGTGGCTGTCAAAGAATAAATGCTGATTGAGATGTGGATCTAAACAAACAAAGGAGCTCAATAAATCATAAAGAAGTTATTGTGAAAAACTACAAGGAATCTGTGTCCAAAAGTCTGGGACAGAAACACAAACAGACCAACTGTATTGTTCTCAAGGAGACTATTGTGGTGACGTTAAAGGGGATTTACATAATTTGTACTTTGTATGCTACCAGATTAGTAGTATAGTTCTGCATCATACGAAGCATATGTAGCAGCTGCAGATTAAGTGCGAAATAAATGTAATGCAGTAAAAAATTACAATACTTCCTTTTAAAACATAGTAGAGTAGAAGTATAAAGTAGCATGAAGCTAAAATAACCAACAAAAACACTCAAGTAAGGTACAAATATGTTAAAATTGTACTTATATACTTAGTATACTCAGTACTTGAGTAATTGTACCTAGTTACATTCCACCACTGGGGGTAAAATGTAACTCTGAACCATTAAATTAAGGCTTATTAAACTGCCCTGTGTGTACACACTATAATCTGGAGGAGATATGCAGCGGGTGTTTAGCGGCTGCAGCTAAATTTAGCTCCATAACATGTGGGTGTTGGTGCTTGTTAATCACAGTCATTTATACCATCTGTCCCTGCTGTGAATGCATATATTTCAAATTCTTTACGCACTTTTGTGGGCAGTTATGAAGAGGAGGTAACTCCAGTGGAAAGGGCTAAAGGAAGCTAAAGCCTAAAGGGGAACTAGATTAGTGAGCTGCAAAAATATCCAACCTAACAAGACAACTGACTCTTTGGAATGAGTGGAGGGAAATCTGTCATTAGAGTTTGATACTGTGGTGTCACGTCTTCTTTAAAGACTCTGCAGATCAAGACACAGGAGAACAGACATGTGTTTTTAAAATTGAGACAAATTATCTCCACACACCAGCAGATTTTCATCACTGCAAGGAAAACAACATCTTCAAAACCAGTTTTAGTATGATTAAAGTTTTTGCTCTTTTCTGGCATTCTCCTATACTTTTATATCACTTATCATATCATCATATCTTATTTTTTAAAGCATATATTGGAGGTCCTTACAATAAAAAGAGCAACAGCACACTAATACTGTTAATCACATTTCTTATTTGAAGCAAAAATTAAATGTATCTCAGGTCAAGAGCCGATAAGATCAGGGAAAAATATTTACTAGGAATCTTTTGTTTATATTTATAAAGTCATAAAGACAAAATACTGTTTTAATAACTTTTACGGTCCTAATAATTCTGTAAGCTAAACAGAGTTTTCTGTATTAGCAGTATTGTTAGCTAACAGCCTAATTTTAGCATTTTTTCCATCGACACTGGCTGTCAAACTTAATGGAAAATTAATCCTTATTGTGGATTTTCCATTAATTTTAAATTTATATTCAAATTGATGTGTTGAATTTCAGCTGTGGATTGATACTGTAGAAAAGAAAATTTACATATGTTTTCCACGTAAAATTTGCAAAGTGTAAGAGGTAGCTACTTTTACCGAGAAAAGTGGCCTTTACTGATTAAAGTTGAAAAATCTTATCAAGAGCATGGCAGTTAATATTTGGTACGGTAATTTGATGAAAGCATGTTGATTTATTGTAAAATATTTTTTAATAGGTAAAAACAAATACACAGGAGTGAATTAAAATGTAAAAAATGAGCAAAAACTCAAATCATGTGTTTTTAGCCTCAGTAGTTTGACTTGTCAGGCAGGATATTTCTTGCAGTGTGTTGATGTGGAAAGGACTGTTTTCCTACGGAGCAGAGTGCTGAATGTCCTGCAGGAGAAAGGTGAACGGACTGCCCATGCCACGTACCTTCCTCCTCATGAACCACCTCCGGTTCTGGTTCTGGTTCTGGCTCTGGTTCTGGTTCAGGCTCTACCTCTGGCTCTGCTTCTACCTGGGCCTCCGCCTCAGGGGCTACTTCTACTTCTACTACCTCCTCCTGGGCTACGGACACGCAGCATGCACCAAACCGCCGGGGAGAGGGTGGATGTCGGAGAAGGCCGTTAATGAAGACCACAGACATGACAGAGCCATTAGAACCAAAAGTGAGACATTACTTTAGTGACAGAGAGGATGGATGGATGAGCGAGGGACAGAACTGCTGGAGAGAGAGAAACACATGAGAGAAGGTCAGCTGACCTTTCACACAGAAGCCATATTGAACCGTAGAGGCGGAAAAACTGTCCGTAAAAAACGTCCGAAGAACTGTCTGTTTATCACTGCTGTTATGTACAAGAATCATATAGTCACTTAACATGAAAATCAATAGGGGCTTCTGAATTCAGAGTATGGAGGCCAGGAGAAGCCATTAAGAATTCTTTTATTTTATTTCCCTCATTATGTTAAAATTATTGAGTTACCTAATTTTGGACATTTATTCTGTTGTCGATATTGTAAATTATTATCATTAAAACTTATTTTAAAAAAAATTAAAATTTCAACATACAGAGGCACATTTCCAGAAACTGTCAGACTTATGGCTTAAAATGGGAATATATTAATATTGTTTTTTTGTTATTTAAATAAACATTTTATGTTTAGCAGCATGTAACAAAAGTAAACCATCACAACCTGAAAACCTGATCAAGTCTCTGGATAAATGCTTTATGTTATAATATGTTGGCAACAAATATATGAAGAGTATCAACACAAACCTATTGATGTATGTTTGTATCTCTTTATTACAATAATTTCATATATTTATAAAATATCTGTCCATTGATTGAAAACGAAATTACATTAAAATAAATTTAAATGGGAGAAAACAGTGACATTAACATTCAAAACTATTGGAAACACAGTTTTTTTAAATGCTAACAATTGTTGTAATTTTTTAAAAATCCTCAGGATATAAATTCTAACAGTAGATAGATACTTACTCATCATATAATATCTAGTAAACTTAGTAACAGGTTTAACTTTCTTTGAACAGGAGATACCAAAGGTAGATATTAAATATTTAAGTTAAAAGCTGGTAAAACAGCAGCTTGACTGCTAACTGCAGTAACTTAGATAAGATTATTGAGATTTATCCAGTTAGTTTCCACTTTTACTGTTAAAAATATGGCCGTTGTGTGAACGAGGTCGATGAAAGTTGCTGTGATGTGACAATAAACAGATGACAGTGTAAACATGTCACATGCCAAGAAAATAAATGTAGAGAGCCGAGAAGCTCAGTCTCATTTTTTTCTCAACCATATGACTGAAAAAATCACTCCGTGAGAAAAATTCACTCTTAGCTTTGAAGTGTTTGACCCACAGCTGGCTGTTGGATGACTTTCGCATCGTTTGAAAATAAAAAATCCTATGTTTAGTTATTGTCGCAACAATTAAATATGCAAGAAAATAAAATGCGAAGACTTTGAATTTAAATGATGGGAAACTATGAGAAATCTACAAGCCTGTTTTTTCCTAAAACCGTATACAGGCCTGTAAAAAAAAGAAACCCAGATTTTTTTTCAATAGTCTGAACATATTTCACATATTAAACACAAAAAAAGTTTCACAGTTCAGCTTCGTATTAAGTTACTTGCATTAAGTGTCGGAGTCAAACACTTCAAATTTAGAGTGAAATCAGGCAGCTGACAAATTAGTACAGTGGAGAAAAATCCAAATAATCGAATCAATTCAGTCGTCTTTACCTTCCTCGTCTTCAGATTTGAAAATAAATGAGCCATAAAACAGGAGAACAAAAACATATACAACATTGTGTCATTTCATAATTAGACTAGATTTAAATTCTCTAAACTAACATTTGGTGTCCAATCGATTATCAAATAAAAAGAGATATAGTGGATGTACTCATAAAAAATGTCTACAAAATGTTAAAAAAGGATCATTTGTAGCTGCATTTTAAAAATATTTCAAATGAGAGAAAAAAACATTTAATAATAGAAAGAAAAAGAGAATAAAAAAGACCAAATTCACCTCACAGGGTCGACAAAGCACAGTGAAGAAAGGATGTAAGTTTGTCAGCTCACCTTCATGTTTTGTTGTTTCAAATAAATCCTATATATAAAAAAGAAATAAGAGAAACCGAGTGGTTGTCACTTACCCTCGAGTTGATCCCTGAAATATAAAAGAAAAAGACATCAGTCACACATGAACTCCCAGCTGGCCTCTCTGCATCAGTTTGCTTCTATCCAGCTAAAGTGATGAAACGACATATGAGCAGTGTGGACTGTTATTGACAGCGAGGGATTCACTTACACTTCCTCAGTGTCGGACATGATGACAGCAGACTTCACACCTGAGGGGAAAGACAAAGAGCCGATGAGTCGACGGGTCGAAACAGAGACTGTGAGGATATGAAAAGGTTCAAACATCCATCCTGCTGCGGGAGAACAGAAGGTCTCCTGCTCCAGCCAATCAGAAACAGTCTCTATTATTATTATTATTATTATTAATAATAAACAAGAAAACAGTTTCTTCGATAAAAAGTTTTAAACTGTGTACTCAGAATGTGTTATCTGCTTTCTTGCCATCAGATTAAAAGATTAATGCTGCCTTCATGTCCGTGCAGTAAATATGAAGTTAGAGTCAGCAGGCAGTTAGCTTAGCTTAGCATTGAGACTAAAAACATCTGGCCTGGTCTGAAGGTAACAAAATCTGCCTACCAGCCCCTCTACAGCTCGCCAGTCATCATTTTCTGTCTCTTTTGATTATTCCACACAAAAAATGAAGCGTAAAAACAAAATATTTGCTTTTTAAAGTTAATTTGGCACATGTTGTTACATGTTTTGGTTAAAAGAAATGTTTAAAATGCTTCATTATAATGAAGAAAAATACTCCCTGGATGTAAGTACACTTGCTCAAATACAGTAATTAAGTACTTTCTAAATAACTTGTACTTAATATACTTGATATTTTTATATGGTAAGGGAGATGTTGTATTCACAGTACATATTTTAAAATTTCCATTCTCAAAGATTATATATCCAACATCATATTTCTTTTAAATTAATTCTACCTTGACAACATTGAATGCTGCCTACATGTGCATGTCACAAACCAGCAATTTTCCAAATTAATTTGTCTTAATTTCAAAGGAATATAAATAATACAAAAAATTTATACTTTGCATGGTCAGTGGGGAATAATTTAAGTGTCAAACTTAGACTTTAGTTAACAACCCCTCAAGGTATTAGCCTTTAGTTTTCCAGTGAACTTTACAAAGCAAATATATTTCACTGTTGATGCAACCAGTCCACTAAAAGTCTCTACATCTAAGCTGAACTATGATGGACCAGTAACTTTTCTGTCAAACTGGTCAACCAGCTCTAAACCAGCCCAAAGCGTTCCTACAGGTCGTAGAAGCTCAGCTCAAGTCTCAGCATCATTTCAGTCCAAAGCAGCAGCTCTGCTGGAGGTTTTCTGCTCACTGTATATTCTGTGCTTCTTATTTGATATTTATATAAAGTGTCTTTGGATGACTCCTTCACACTTAGCATCGAGCACAGCTGCAGAGGACTCGGAGGATTAGTTCTAGATCATATTTCTACCCATCAGCTGAGGAACGGGGTCCAAATAGCTGCTCTAATCCCTCGGCTTGGTCCAGCAGGAGGGTCCTCTGCCCTCAAACAGCCAATCAGCATCCTCCTCCAACAAACAAGCTCTTTGATCGACTTACAGCTGACAGCGGCCTCACCTCTGTGAGTCCAGCATTCGCTCGGTACATACCGACACTTCAGCACTCTGTATATTTAGTGGGGTGGCCACTTCATTTCTTAAGTATGAGAACACTGAATGCTGAGAAGTGTTTCTGTGTCTTTCTGGAACTAAAACTCGGCGCTGAAACCGAAAGACCGATGAAACAGGTGAGGAACGTCAAATCCTGAGCCAATTGAGAGCAGATTTAGATTGAAATAGGAGACAAATTTAAAGACCAGTCACATCACTCAGAGAAACTGCTGTCTGGATGAAGGATGTGAATATTGCTTCTGGCAGCAAACACCTCATCACTATCTCAAAACCTTTTGTCTCTATGATGTCGACCTGGTTCTCAGGTCAACTTTTGTTGATGCATCAGTTTTAAGTTCAACAGACTAAAGTTACAAGAGGAGAACCTTTCTGTTTTTGTGACAAATATCTGAAAATTTAAATAAAAATAAACTAAAACTCCGTGTTCAGCATCTTCTCATATAAAAACCTGAACCATGATGCTGAACTCTGTAAATCAGTGAACATTCATGAGTCTTACGCAGATTAAAATATGTTAATATGTTCAATATAGGGCCACATTTTTTTTAAAAATTAACAAACACAAGATATATGAACCATTTTCAACTAAAAATTATTACAAATATAACAAAAGTTAATTAGAAAATGAATCAATGATTAATCTACTTGGTTTCAGTCTGTGATATTATAAGAATTACTGTGTTTTGAGACATTAGACCACATATGAGCACTTAATGTGGTTGCGTTTTTGATGATGTTCATGACAACTGTTCATCTTCGAGTGACTTTGAACCTCCAGCACTGAACCACAGTCATATTACACAATTCAGCAGGTCACAGTTTACCTCAAAGAGCCGACAAAGTGGCAAATATTAAGATATAGCCAGTTAAACTTTTAAAAAAATGAAAAAATATGAAAAATAAATTGCATTTATGGCTCAATTTTATTGTTTTCTTTAGTTTAGGATAGTGTGAATTGAGAAATTCAACATCACAGAGAGTAAAGGTGCAAATTGCTGTAATTTCACAGAGCTGCATCTCATTATACTTTATGTGCCTTTTGATGACTTAAATACATTCATCTGTTTCCTTTGGAGCTTTTGAAGTTTTACTCCATCTTGTTAAATGATGATTTATATCCTTTAAAAGTACAAAGACATTAAATTCAAGTTATTATTTCCACTTAAACGCATCAGATGTAACTGTAGTATTGTTTTCTTTGTAAACCTATTTAGTAAAACCGGTCTGAGGAAACTGGATTCCTGCTCCGAAGCCAGACTGGGAACCATCCCCAACATAAACTACACATGTCTGACATGCAGCAGAACATGTTTACATCTATTTCAAACGTCCCTCCTGAGTTTACAGCCTGAAACCGTTGGCAGATGGATGATTATCTGTTTCCTCTGCCGGAGGTTTTTCTTTCCTGCTGCACACAAATGCAATTAAAACAAAACCTACAACCCGCAGTTTTTTTTTCCCTTAAAGGAAAACCAGACAGTTAGAAACGTGTAGTTTAGTGTGGAGGAGCGATTTGAGGTTTGCTGCATCAGTGGTCGTCTTACCTCAGAGAGGAAGAGACGCTCCTCTGGCGATGGAGATGAAGGTCTGTAAGAATCTGCAGGCTTCGCTCAGAGAATAAGTCCTTGTGTTATAGTGATACTTGAGCTCATCAGACCCTTATTGGCTGTGGGATGAGAGCGAGGTGTGTGTGTGTAGAATGTATGTATATGTGTGGAAAAGCTGGGGAGAGGAGTGGGGCTTCGGGGGGGGGGGGGGGGGGACACGTGCAGGGGGAGG
>JAQMCX010000001.1:28461293-28481798 GCA_029814765.1 Acanthurus leucopareius
GAAAAGCTGGGGAGAGGAGGGGGGCTTCGGTGGGGGGGGGGGGGTGGGCACCCATGACCCTGGAGAAGGAGATGGATGAAATACTGTGGATGGAAGAGGAGGGCTCAGGTTTTGGAAAGGAGCAGCTGAGAAGCTTCTGTTGCTAAATTTACAGTGATAGAAGGCTGAGAGGGGCTTACACATCAGCCTGGCATCCAGACAATGGAGGGAAAGTGTGTGTGCGCGCGCGTGTGTACGTGTGTGTGTGTGCGACAACCACTTCATCAACCAGGCGGTCAATCAGTTAGTCAGACACTCAGTCAGCACAGAGTAACAGAATGGTGGAATAATAATAGAACTGGAGTAAAAACAGAAAGCCCACCACAACAACAAGCCACACATGACGCCCACAGACTGTATATAACATGGAGTCCCTACGACGCCACCCGGAGGTTCCTAAAGCGCCGTGGCCTTCACCATCTTGGCAGTCCCTGAGTCCACCTAACTCCCAGCTGATCCAAAAATGGGCAAAGAGTTGGAAGTGAATGGAGCTCAGGAAGGCCAGATGAAGCCTGGCATCCAGCAGACAGCTAGCCGTTAGCTGTCAACAGCTTTTAGCCTTTATATAATTTAAATGAGTGAGAAATATAAAACTCGGCCCCAGCACAGTGGTCGAGCTCAGTAAAATTAGGTCTACAGACCAAAATGTTTTGCTCAGGTTTAATTTCATCTGCAAAGATGGAGGTTTTAATAAGAGAGTCTGCTGGGATTCACTCACGTTTAGAGCAGATTTGTCATCCATCCATGATTTTAACCTTTTAGGAAAAGAAATAGCAAACAACCAACTCATATTCCCCTTCAGTACAGCAGGCGGCAGCAGTTTATGTACAACATGAGCCGAATGTTACAAGATACGAGAGGTTATTCGATCATGGAGTTCCTTTCCAAGGGCTAAAAGTTTGTTGAAGTGTATCACAGATTTATTGATGTGTAAATAAAAGCCAAGTCATGCTTTTTGTAAAATATAACCCACAGATTTTAGTTTATCACGTGGTAAGAAAGAGGATTTTTAAATATTTTTATTTATATAATGCTTGACTCAATACTTTCACTTTTCAGCTGTGTTTTGTTTGTAAAACTCATATATGATTTATGCAGTTTTCAAATAAAATATGTTAGTAAAATATATATTTTAAACAGATACCAAAATGTAATTGCAGTTACTCACTTTATGTAGAAACTGGTTCAGTAGTTAAACTGGGATTTCCCTTGTTTTCAAACCCGGTGTTGTTGTTTATTTTGGAGCTGCAGCCTCAAGTGGCCATTCAAGGAACTGCAGATTGCAGTTTGTTGCACTTCCTTGTTGGCGTCATTTTTCGCTTGATGACAACAATGATTTGTCAACAACGACCCACAACGCCCCCTGCTGTGTATTTGATGTAGATGCTTAATCACTGCACTATGCTAACGACTCATATGACTAATTAGTCCACAAGGATGCACATTATGAGCTAGTTATTCTGATGGTTGACTAGTGAAACCGCTGCTACCTGTTTGTCTGCTGAGCTGCCAAAAAATGACCACCGTCCTTCAGGTGAAGGTGTCTGCTGACCGCCTGTAGGGGCTGCATCTCAGCCATCTCAGGTGGCCTGGAAACCCCCATCTGCCCCTGCAACACACACTGAAGGCAACAGTTTTATTTTTGGAGTGGCCACGGGCGCTGTGGCTCGCTCCCTAAGGCTTCAGTTCACTTCAGGATGAGTCGGCCCTGTGGCACCCTGAGCCGGGATTAACAAGGAGAGAGCAGCTTGTCCCGACAGCCGCTTGCAGAAGGTAAACCAGTCAAACTCTGTCTGTTGATTGACAAGCTGGTACTGCAGCATGGTCCTGACCTGTTAGCCAGGTGCTAACCTGCAAATGGTGCATAGAATTTGATAGAAGCAAGTGCACGAAGTTGAAGCCTTAAGTGCATGATGCAAATGAGATGAAATATCTGTAAGATGAAGAGCTTTGATGCAAAATCGACAATGTTTTTCACTTGTTTTGTACCATGTTAGATGGAAGCATGAGTCTGCCATTAACAGACACATTGAGTACACTTTTATCATTTTCTTGGCCTCTTTATGCTTTGAACTGTAAATAAATAGCCTCTTTACCTTTCCCCTATAAGCTAAACTGTTGTTTGCTTTGCAGCCTGTCCAGCAAATCACTAGCAGCTCCTATTTCCACATTAGGTAAGTGTTGCTCAGATTCATGATGTAACAACAATGAAGACCTCTTGCTCTATTTTGTTGAATTGTGTTCTTCAAAGCTTGATAGATTGAGATCATGTCACACTTTTACCACAAAGCTAATCTTATACTTTCCCCTTTTGAGCTGCCTCAATGGAAACCTCCCACACATCCAACCCCAGGGCCTTAAAAGGGGGACTTCTCATGTGTCATTTGGCCTCCTTTTTACTGTGACTGTAGGAGTCACTTTGAAAACAGGGATTCATGTTAAATATTTGCTCAAAACGAGTCAAACACCTCAGTGTTTAATTTTTAAACATACAGGGGATATTTTTACCTTCTATTCTTCAAATATATTTTTAATAGAGGTAGTCAGATTAGCAAAAAAAAAAATCTCAGTGGGGTTTAATTCTCCTGCTTCTCTCAGACCAAGCTGGTGTTATCATGACATTTAATATAAATTTACGATAACCATCGCTCGGAAATGTGAGGCTAAGCTCACATTCGGAGCAGCTCTGAGAGGATTTGGATCTTGGATTGATTTCCAGCAGACTGAGGCTGTTTGTGTGAGTGCAGGACAGCAGGCAGCAGGTGCTCGGTGTCACGACGTTTGCTCTTATTTCCCTCAGTTTAAAATTAGATCATGGACCTTTTCTAGTGTCAACCAAAGATACTCCAGTATTCAGACAGAAAAAGGAACAATTCAGGCTCACATTACTAATCCAGACAACCCTGTAAAAGTTTATTAATTGGAAAAAAAACTATCACTTTATTTGAGTCAGATTTCAATATTTACTTCCTTTAGGTAAATTGAAGCATTTAAAATTTTAATCCCTTTTGCTGCTGCAGCTTCTCCTGTTTCCTTTCTAAACCCGTTTCTCTAATGCCGTCCTAAGTGCAGAGGAATGTATGTCACATTTAACTGTCAGTAATTATGATTTTGACCTTTGGCCTCCCTGTTGTTGCTTGGTTGCAAATGTCAGTGGCAGAGGACCAGTTTACTGCTGCTTATGTTTTGAGTGTCTTTGATCATGAACATTACTTAAATGTTGCCACCCCTCCTCCCTGCAGGGCTCTGCTCATCCTCCTGCATGTGTCAGTCATCTTCCTTTGGGTTTACTTTTATTTCCTGCAAAGGTCGTTTTTAAATCCGACAGTCTCCTTGAGAAACTATTTTCATAAGCGGTTTGTCATCATTTCAAAGTAGCCTTGCCATAAGCGACAGCTTTAAATGCCTTTCTATTTCCAATAGTGACGCTTCTTGTAGCCATGCAGCATCTTCAGGACCCAATTAAGAGTTTCGACACCTGCTAATGAGCCCGTTGTCATGAGAGCTCAGAGGTTTCTAAAGCCAGCTGCAGACTCGTCTCAGAGCCGTTAGCACGGGTTAAATCAGTACAGTTGGTAAGCAGCTGAGAAAACTATAACGGGAATACTGCAGAAGACGATGAGTTCACTGACCCAGTAAATGACAAGAGAAGCAAAGACAGAGACTTTTATTGTGGAAACAACATTAGAAATCTGTTCAATTGCAATTATTTTATCATATTAAAACATCTACTGTTAAAATATGTTGAGATAATTATTCAGTTTAAACAGATGAAAGTACAGTTTGCTTGACTATTTTTTGTGGAGTTATGCCAAAGTGTCTGAGGAAATTTGTAATGAAAAAAAGATTTAAATACATTTCCAACCTAAAGCTTGAAAGACAGAGAACGGTGATGCTATAGTGGCTATAATTTGTGCAGTGTCAAAGATTTTTTACTTGAAAATCCAAAATTCTTCAAAGTTGAACAGGTGTTTCACAAATCCTCATAGAACTGTTCAGCTGAAAAAGAAGAAAAAAATGTATTAGCATTTTTACTTTTGGGTACAAACACAAGATCTAAATCAATCATGTCTGTCATTTTTTGTGATTATATGATAAAATTGAATGGGATTGAGTTTAACAGGACTTAATTGTGTCTGTATTGAAACAATACTCCTTAACATTTCCAACTGCTTAGTCAAGAACGTCGCACCATGCAAGGGGCATCTCATCAAATTCCTGCTCTAATGTCTAAATAGTAGTTTGTATTATCAACATCTTTGGCGAGGTGATGTCAACTATTCATAACATTGTGTTGGCTCCTGACTCGGTTTTTTTCTTTGTTGTGAAACTTCTATTCATACTGACTACAAGTAATGTTTGAAGCATTTGTTCTGCTATCAAGCTGATATAATGAAACCAACTGTTAGATTACCAGTCCTATTATGATAAAAGATTTGCCTGTTTTGGCTTTTTAAAGATTATTGGCTAAAAATAGAATGATGTGTCTCATTTGTTCTGCAGGACTCCGAAATGCTAATGGAAGTAGGCTACAGTAACGGGTTGGATCCTGATCTTTCCCAGCAGTATCCTCCACCCTTACTGCCAAAACCAGGCAAAGACAACGCGAGGCTTCAGAAACTCAAAAAGAAGCGGGCCAAGAAAAAAGGCAGCCTCTCTCAGACGCCCATCCCCTTTCGCTCCTGTTTGTCTCCGGTAAATGAAGCAAGCACAGACCTCGAGCACAGTGACAACTCCAGCCCACGGAGGACACCAGATTCAGTCTATGTTGCAGACTCTTCTGTGTCCGGTTTCCCCTTTGGATCCCTCTATGATCACTCTGCATCTGCATTCCCTCGTCCTCAGAGCAGCCCCTATGGTCAAACTGGCAGCTTTTCCCCTCAGTCCTACACAGCTCAGACCAGGACTTTTGAGGAGCAGGTGGCTCCACTGTATGAGTGCTCCTCTTTTTTATTCGATGATGTGACTCCCTTCATGATACCACCTTCGGCTTCACCACCCAGATCACCACCTGGACAGGTCCAAGCACGACCTCTTCCCTCTGTTTTCAATTCAAACATGACACCAAATTCCCTTGGTTCAGTCACAACAGTCCCTCCCAGTGCTGTGTCGCAGTCCAGTACTAAAATATCAACTCACAGCTTGACCCTATCCCAAGCTGCCCCCAACTGCTGCCCAGGCCCGACACCCTCTCAGGTTGCAGACTTACCTCCTATTCCACTGCTGCTGTCCGTTTCAAACTCTCAGACACCGACTTTTATACCCAGCCAGAGGGAGACAAACACCAGTTCAAAGGACATTGCTCACAGTCAGGCGTCGTCTTGGATTGCCAGATCTAACAGCAACGGCAGCTTTGTACCAAGCCAGATGTCCTCAGAGGTGACTGCATCAAAAATATCACTTGTTGAAGCAGTGAAAGATACAAAGCCTGACAAAGCACAAACGAGGATTTACACATCAAAGGCAACATTTTATGAGATCTCTAAACCTTCCTCCATCCAGGACCTCACAGTTTTAAGCCCAACCAACCAGGGAGCTGCATCAGAGGGTACCACTGAGAACAAACTGTTTGCACCCAGGCCTCAAAGTGGAAGACCTAAAACTCCCTCTAGCATACCAGCTCGGGTAGCCACACCATTTTTTGAAATATCCAAACCTAACCCACTTTTATTTACTCCAAGCCCTGCTCCCAACTCCTTTCAAGATTTACAAACTCCTACAATTCCCAACGAGGCTCCAAGACAGAAAAGAGCAATTCAGACAGGTTCTATAAACAAACCTCCAATTTCCACAGAAGAACTGAAGCCAGCTGATGTTAATCACATTAATTCAATAAAACAAGCCAGTAACTACACAGAGATAGTGATTCAAAATACACAAAGGAGTCCAACAAATACTGAGAATTTTGTAACAAGTACAACTGCACCTGACTCTGCTGTAGTTAAACCATCACTAATAGAACCAGTCATCCCAAAATTAGAGACAGACCAAATCTCTAAAAGGGAGGCTTCTACTTTGCCAAAGGTTCCATCATTTTACACCACCACACCAAGGACTTCAAGTCTCAGCCCTCCACCAATGATTTCCGTGCAAGCATCAACAAGTCCAAGCTCCCTGTCGTCCACCTACCAACGTCCTGTGGTTGAGGCGCGTAAGTCCTTGACGTCACTGTTGGAGACTCAAATGTCATTGGCCACCTCGAAGCCAAAATCACGATCAATGTACTATGGGCTAACTCCAGCTGAGTATGTTGCCTATGGTGGGATTAGGACTATCACAGCACATCACAGCCCTGTACCCTCCAGTTTTCATGAAACCCCTTCAAATAAAACAGAGTCAGATGTAGCTGTAAATGGATCAGATGTCTCAACATCTGATCCAACACAACAACCCAATGGATACCAAGATCCTCTCTCCTTCATGGAGGTTCCTGCTGCTAACATTGCACAACCTCCAAGGGGATCTGAAGGGATTGTCACACATAACAAAGATGTGTTTGAGGAAAGTGGGCCTGAAGCTCACAGTATTGGAATAAAAACACCTAAAACATCTAGTGTGGACACAATAAAACCTGAGCTTCTCCTTGGCATGGCACAGAAAACAATGCAACAATCCACAAGTGATGTATCAACACCAAAAGCCTCGTACTCTGAGGCTTCAATACCAATACCTAAAGCAGGTGAGGTACACACACAAAGTGCAGCTTTATTTTCTATAGAGGCAGCACTAAATACGACTCCATGCCCGACTGATAGCAGCGGTATGTCAAGTTTATCCTCACCTTCAGCAAAAGTAGATTTAAATGTAGACAAACAGCACAGTGTAAAAGGCAAAGAGGTCTTAGAGAAAGGTGACAATCCTGAGAAAGCACCCACAAACGCAGAATCAAAGGTTACAAATGCACATTTAGGACAAACAAATTTAGCTTTGGTCCAGCCCTACCAAACTGCTGGCAGAGTCAGTTCGTCAACAGCCCGTGGACTTGCTGTCCAACCCACTGTTACAGATCAAGCTGATCGTAAAAACCTGGTTGTTCAATCTCCTGTCACAGAGTCAAAATCATCAGAAAATTATGTAACAAATGGTTTGCTCATCTTAGGAAAACAACAAGCCACTAAACCGGTTTCAGAAACACCACTGTCCAATAAGGTTGCTACCGAAGCTGCTGTGCACAAACAAGGTGAAGAGATCAATCAGCTTATCAAAACAAGCAGTCCATTTAATATAGCCAAAAAATCAAACATGGGGAACATTTTTCCCTCCCTGGCTGCTAATACAGAACTAATCCCCGACAAAACAAACAAGGAGCCCCAGATTTCAAATATATTCTCAAAAGAATCAATTACTGCCCTCACAGGATCCATTTTGCCACATGAGCCTGTCACAGCATCTGTATGTTCAGCACAGTACAGTGTTAGCACAGTATCTTCAGCCATCCAAAATACAAAAGTCACACAACAGCTCAGTGCAGAAATGAAAATTCATGGAAAAAATAAAACAGCAGAAAACATGATCCATTTTCCTGGAGAAGTTCCAGCTTTGAAACCTTCTCAAACACCAAACGTACCAAATGCACCCGTTATTAAGACTAATTTGGGAAAACCTAACACAGAAACCAAACTCCCTGAAGCACCTATCACTGCAACCAAATTACCCAACATTACAGATATGATATCCCCTCTAGGTACGACCTCTAGTTTCCCTTCAGAAAAACTCCCAAAACTAAGTAAAACTAGTGAAAATGAGCTTCTAAATACCAGCTGTAGCATAGGATCCAGTGGCCAAGATAAAGTTGTTCAAGGAGAAACAAATTCAAGCAGAGCTTCAGTAGAGGTCAGGCAAGCAACGGAAAATATTCTTAACATCCCTGCAAAAAACACGATACTGTCAAGCCAAGTTACTGTAAGAGATAAAGTCCCCACTGACAGAGCCAGTAACTCAACTTTACATACAGAACTGAATCCACAAACCAGAGATGAAGGAGTTGGTTCATTTACCAGGAAAACCCAAACAGAGCATCTTCCCGTGATATCTATATTAGCAGAAAACATTCAAACAAAATGCATAATTGAAACAAGACAAGCCTCTAATTTTGCAAAAGGAAACACGGTAATGAACATGGCTAGCAGTGAACCCAAACCGTTCAACAATATGTCTGCAGGACTGCTAACTGTCAACAAGTCTTCAACAGACATGGTCTCCCCTGGACAACCTGGTAGTGTAGTGGCTATTCATGGGAGACCTGTTGAAACTGCACAGTCAAACAAATCCAATTTGGGTAGCAATGTTCACAGTATTCCTGCTGCTGATACCAAAGTCCCCAGTCAGCTCCATACAGATATGACAGAGCCAGCAGTAAACATTAAACCATCTTTTGATAGGGTGCAGGTTGGTAAAACTACCATGCCATCTAGCCCTATAATGAGGCATGTCCCACCTAAAAGCCCTCAGCTGAGACCAGACAGACCTGGAGGTCAATCTACAATGAAGTCAGCCACCGATACCAAACCTGTTTCTGGCTCTGTTGTACAAACACAAATCTGTTCAAACTCAAATGCACCGATTGCCAATGTTCTTGCTGGGCACAGATCACCTGCACCACAAATTAAAAATAAAACCACCATCATGAAGGATCAATCCCCTTTTATTCAGCCAAATATAGTCAATAAATCTTTAGCAAGCCCCCCTACAAGAACTAAAAATTCTGCAGTGTCAAAGATTGAGTCAACAACTCTCTCTCCTTCTGGTTATGTTATGGCTGACATATCTAGTAGCCGTGTAGAACAGCAAACCACTGCAAAGCCAAGTCAAACTGTGTCTAAAGATAATGTCCAAACCTCTTTAAATTCATTAAGCCCTCAGACTGAAGTGAAACAGTTTAGGCAATCTGTCGCTGAAACCAACAAATTAATAGAAACAAACATTCACACTATAAACACACAAACTGTCTCACAGAGAGATTTTTATAACCAGACTGCTACAAATATTCACAATGTCGTTAAAGCTACTAGAGAATCCAAAGTCCCACTTAATCCTCCTACAGTAAGGACCTCCCCTCTACCAGAGCCAAGAGTAATCAGTTCACCTACAGGAACCCATTATCCAACCCTGCCCCAAAGCCCTCGAAGTCCCATCTCTTTGAGCCATACAACTGAAACAAATACCTTGTCAGTTATTACAAAAGACCAGACCAAACCTCCTGTTATCCCTCTTCGAAATAATACTCCTACAAGTACTATTCAGCATTCTGTCAAGTCAATCAAAGAGAATGTCTCAAAACCAGATATTAAACTGCTCCAAACTAAAGACACATCAGTCCTGGCAAATAGTTCTGAGTTAAAATTACATTCCCAAACTTCCAAGATAAAAACAGACCTAGCAAAAAATACAAATAAAGAAGAGAAACTCCCCTTAACAAACTCTGAAACTAGTGCATCCTTTCATTCTCCTGATCCCGTCGTAACCAGTAAACCCCCTCTAAAGGTACAACCTTCCGCAGAGCAGGTAGATTCAAGACCTTCCTCTGCCACTGTAGAAACAAAACCTTTAGCTGCAAAAATCATTTTTTCAAAGTCTCCCACAGATATGATCCCAGTTAGTGAACACAGCAGTAATGTTCAGCCTTCCACAGAACTACCAGTAGAGAACATTTCCCCTGCAAAGCCAGCAACAGATACAGACATGAAACCGTCCATAGTTCAAGCCGCTGTGATTGACTCTGCCACTCCTGCCTCTCTGCCTCAGGCCTCAGTCTCAGTCAAAGCTCCATCCCCAAACAGAGGAACGTCACCGCCATCTCAGCAAAAAACTGGACTCAAAGACCACAACGTTCTGAAGACCAAAACAACGGCTGCACCGACAGAGACTCTGCTATCCGAACCCTCCACGAAGTCAACGACATCGACTGCATCTTCAACTGACAAGAAAGCTGTTAAAACAGAGACACCACCTTCATCAGCTGAGCCCAAAGGAGGCCAGAAGCTAAAAGGCCTCAAGGGTAAGCTAAGCGGATGGACCCGGCTAAAGAAACACATGGTTGTGGAGCCAGAGGAACCTGAGTTTCCACAATTGGAGGCCAATTCCAGTGGCAGCAAAGAGAAAATAGATCAAGGTGGCAGTGATAAGTTGTCAGCAGGCCAGTGTGTTGATCAGGAAGTGGTCATGAACAAGGAAGGTCCCAAGGCACTGAAGATGTGGGACGCCCTCCTCTTTCAGATGTTTTCTACCAAAGAGAAAATCATGCGTCAGATCAGTGCCACCAAGAAAGATTCAGACGACAAAAAGGCCTCCAAAGACAATCAAGCAGATGTTCCCTCATTTGTCAATCGTCTGCCAGTTTTGCTGTACAGCCCCCGTTTTGATGCCAGAAAGCTTAAAGAGGCAGCAGAGAGGCCACTAACAAAAATAGCAGCAGTGTTTGAAAGGGGGTTGATTAAGCGCAAAAATCAGGATGATGAAAAGAAGGATTTTAACAGGAAAGCTAGAGGATTTAGTTCTACGAAAACTACAGAAGTTTAATTTGAACTGATGGGGTTGATAGTAGATAGCAAGATGCAATGATCTCAAGTAGGTGAGGGAGCCCCTGAGAAAATTTATCGTATGAAGGGAATTTAAAAGAAATAAGACAGAAAACCATTTGTGGTAAATTTTAAAAATCATGGCTGCAGTAACAGGGTGTTAATTGTATTGATTATTTCTTAATCACCATGTACCTGAGTCATTATTGGAGCCTGACATCTACCATGTTCTTTACATTTCAACTGAGAAAGTAAGGAATTTTTCGCCAAAAGAAATTTCATCCATGTGTACCTGACATGTTCATTAGTTGATTTAGAGCATAATTTATTTGTTGAAGCTTTGAAAGGAAAAAAAAGACAGCATTAATGTAGGTGTGGCATCTTTGCACTTTTAATAAAATCAAAAAGGACATGATTTGACAATTTTAAAAAAAGGCAAAGAAAAAGCATAATCTTCAAGTCTGCTCACTTAAAAGATGCGTTGTTGAATGCAGGTTCTGTAGATACTTTGATAGATAGAGGTCTGTTTCATTTGTCAGCTCTACTTTTTTCTACTTTTCTAAACGAAGGCTTTTAGTGTTCACCGCTGGTTGGCAGATTTTAATCTCTGTGCTAAATAGGGCTTTAACATTCCTGGAACAACAGGGCAGATGGATTTTGAAAGAAGGAAAAAAGAGATGGATGAAGGTCGGAGGTCCAGTTAAAACAGATTCAGGCTTTTGCAGGTCAGATATGGATGGAAACAAAGCAGAGGATGACCAAGCTTTTGATCAGAGCAGGAAACTACAGCAGCACAGGCTGGAATGTCTTTGGACTGGGCAATGAAAAAACATATCATGAAACCTAAAAGATCATATGGTGTTAGTAAATGATTGAATAACATCTATGTAGGTTTATAGGTGCATAGATGACAAGTTAGATTTTATTTTGGGGGGCTGAATCCCGCTGACTTTGGTGATCCCTTGACTTTCATTGAGCACCATCTTGAAATCAGATTTTCAAATTGTTTAAAACTTTTATCATGATTAAAGACCTGCTAAATAAAATGACATTGCTATCGGCCTACGCTGTACAATTTGTTTGACACAAGTTAGCAAATGTGAGCATGCTAATGCACAAGACTAGGATGGTGAACATAGTAAACATGTGACATGTTAGCATTGTTACAAGAATGTTAGCATGCTGATGTTAGCATTTAGCTCTACACAATTGTCAATGAGGGAGAAAACTGACTTTATCTTTTTTTTTTTGCATTTTTGAAAACACACATTGCCCAGCCCAGATTCATTCAGAATGGGGTCCGCTTTTATCATATCATTCATACTGCCTGAAAACTTTCTACTTTAATCTCTTTGATGATAAAAGATTAGCTAAACGAAGCCTTAACAAAGCCTATGAAGAAGGACAAAGAAAGTTTTCAGTGAAACACATTGCTGCCTGGTCATACGTAACCTACGAATTATTGAGGCAGTTGGCTCATGTTTCAAAAAGTTTAGAAACTATTGTTTTCATCAAGCATCAATGATATGATAAAATTATCTTTTGCTTTGTTGTCCACGACCAGTGGACAACATGACTGAGTTTAGATTGTAACCAGGATGTAGACGTGGGTATGAATAATGATGACGATGATGAGGCAGGAAGAGAGACTGAAGTAAAATTGAGTGAAAGCTGAAGAAAAAGGACTGATATTAGATGAATGTTTCGCAACTTTGGGGGATTTTGCTGTTGCTGTAGTAGATATTAGCATGTTGTTGTTTTGTCCCTTTATTGGATTTTAAACAATTGTTGTTTCGCTCAAGATGATCCTCATTATGTGGAATTTATTTTAGGTGAGATGGAATATACTATAAGCTAACCGTAGTACAGTTTACTGACACGTAAACTAAAACATGTTTTTATTTACTGTGTGACTCAAAATGCATAAATTTGGATGTGAAACTTGTGTCTTGGATTTATCATTTTTTATCACAATGCTTTGGTTGTCGCTTAAATAATAATAATAATAATAGTAGCAATAATAATAATAATAAAAACTTTTTAGAACAAATTACATAAAAAACAGGTAAAAATATTAACATTTGAACATTTTTTCAGCCCAAAAATGTTTCTTGTGTGTTTTGCTGTTTTCCTGCAGAGTGAATGATGTTTTAAATTTTACCTGACTGACAGTTTGCATCTTCACTGCAGCCGTCGTCAACAGAGACCTTCTCGTACTTGCCGTGACCCGTCACCATAAACTTATACTTTTTACCCTTGGAGCTGTCCTGAAATTTAGTCAATAAAAAAGTATTTATCAGAAACAGTTTCACAGAAGTTCATCCTACAACCTCAGTGTTTCTTCCTTAAAAAGTCAGTTTAACATTTAAGCTCTCAGTAGATTTAAAAGCAGGAGTTTGCATTTTACTGTGTAAGAGCTCATTTTATAGACATTATGAGGAGACTCAAGATTATTCTGATGGGGCCCAATAATTTAAAAAAAGGGAAAAACTTAGACAAAAACTACATTTGTTAACTTTCTAACATTTTACAATTTATTCAAGTTTTGTGGAATCAAGAAAAATTCCCCACATTATTGTATTTTTAGTGAAGTAATGATAATTTTTATCTTCAGCAGGTTCGCAGCTGGGTCACAAACTGACAATTCCTCTTTTTAGAGGGTCACCAACCAAAAAAGGGTTTAAAAAAATTGGGAAATACTAACTTAGTAAAAGATTGTGAACTATGGACTTAAATTACAGTTGTTAACACGTGTAAAGACAAGAGGGAATTTACCAAAACCAATCAGTGTGTCACCAAAACACGACCATAAACTTTTTGATTTTAATACCACAGAGTTAATTTTTAGCAAATGTGAAAGCACACAGCTCACGGTTTGTCATCAGGGCCTTAATGACACATGTGAGTGATCTGAATGATGCTGCTGCAGCCACAAGGGGGCACAGTTTCACTGACAGCTCTGTTAAACTGGCTTGAGATGATTTACACCAGATGAAAAGGGATCGGGGTGTGGTTGCATAAAGCAGAGGGTACATGTAATAATAATGCAGACTGAAAGGAGTCATGAAACTAAATCAAAACAAATTAAAGATGCAAAGATAATTACAAAGGAAGAGAGTTGAGAGGAAAACAGAAAAAATAAGAAACAAAAGCTGTTGTAAAACTTAAATTACAGAAATAAAATTTCATCAAGATGGTAAAAAGACAATTACATTTAATTAAAGTCGCTCATAAATCAAATTAAATCAGTTCTTACTCCTGGTTTAAAGGGCGAGCTGCATCGACTCCCATCTTCACTTCCTCTCACCCACTGATTGATGAGATTAGCCACGCCCACTTTTAAACCATCAGCATCCTAACAAAGAAAAAGAAAAATCCAAGATTACTGAAAACAAATATATGGTTTTTAGGTAGCAGAGAGTAGTAGAAAATGCTAAATGTTACTTTTTTATAACATAGATTTTTTAAATTCTTGTTTATCAGAGGAACAGATACAAAATGGGAAAAGATTCCAGAGGTGTAATGTATATTCTTAGAAATATTTGGAATTTTATGTATTAGCATCAAAAGAAACTTGAAGTGCCTAAAGTAAAAGTACTTATTGTGTAGAATTCCTCATTTCATATTAATGTATATTTATTAGTGGACTGATTAGGGATCTGTTCATTATTTTAATTTTAAAGGTGTTAAAAGTGGGACCAATTTAAATCATTGTATATCTTGATGGGTAGATAATAAATTACAGTAAAAGAACAATATTTCCATCTGAAGTGAAACCTTTGACGGTGTTGCTGAGACAGTGTTTTGGTTCCAGGCTTCACCGGCCTCGAACAGGTTCTTCTTGGAGGAGACAGGCTCAGCAGGACTCGACATCTCTGTCAGCTGAGGTCCTGATCCTGATCTGCCCTCCTTTGAGGAGCCCTGTGAACAGTGCAGTGAGATTCAGAGCTCTGTGGTCTGCAGGGAAAGGAGCACAGTTATTACTGATTCATGAAATCCAGCCACAAATTCCAGCACTTTTTAGGCGTCTTTGAAGTGGCAGCACCAACACACGTCTCCTCTCCGGTCTTTGTTGCTTCTTTGGGAGGATTTGGACGGTAACATGGTTAAAATAATGACCTGGTTATCCATCATGGTTTCTCTAAAGAGCCTAAGAGAAGCGTGGGAGTCTGAAACCACAGCTGGCAGTTTTTTGAAGCACTGTCAGTGTTTACCTCACTAAGTCAAAAAAGGAAAAATATCTTATGTAAAAAGAGAATAAGTCAGTGTGGTTTTTTACCTTGAGAGCATGTGTGTACTGCTCCAGCTTCTTGTCAATCTTAGAAACAGCAACAGGGAGCATCTTCTTCATTGCGTTGGTGCTTTAAAAGAATTGATAAATGTCCAGATCAGTCATGGAAAAAAGAGCTTTTCCGTGTTAAATCACGGCACAGATGCAGCTGTTGAACAAGCAACATGTGTTTTCTGCAAAAATACACCAGAGAAAAACTGTGGAAATAAAGTTATGTTTTATTAAATCTGTGTGTTGGTTCAGACTTTCTTCCTCAAAAATTAAATTTGACTTTTATTCCTCAGAATATTTCCATGATGTGAAGCAGCTCTGGAGACAGAATTTTAACCATTAAGTCAGTTTTCTGCACAATGATGTGTCATTGAAGTAGCATTAAAAAAACATTTAGTCTGTCTTTTAAAAAGAAATAGACACTCACCTTTTCTTCAGAGACTCAGTTCTCTCTATGATCTGAGGAAAGAATCAAGACAATCGATGGTTATAACTCACACCTGAGAAAACTTAAAGGAAACCTTTGTTCACAGAAATGATTTACAAGATGTCATTTATTCTTTAAGCCACATAAAAGACAATTACAGAAGCACAGAGTGGTTGAGTTGACCTTTAACATCTCCAATTTTAACCCTGATTATCGTCTACTGCATCACTCACCGTGCATTTTCCATCTGAGACTCTGCTGTTCACTTCATCCTGTAAAGAGACACAGATCACTTCAGGTTTCAGCTTAGCAACTAAAAGTTCACCTCAGATATGCTGTTTTAACGCATTTGTAAAAACTATCAGCTGCAGATGCACAGGACTTACTGGGTAAAACTGAATGAGGAGTTTCTGGTGGAGCAGCAGGGAGCATGAAAGAGACAAAACATGAGAGCGTGTTAATCATTTCACCATCAGATCTTCATCACATTAACTCAGAGGCATTAGTCACTTTGCAGACGGGCAGCCTGCGAGGCCAACTGATCTCTGATCCAACACATCGGTCAGAGTCTGCACAAAATAACATTAAAAATGGGGAGACGGTGAAGAGCTGAGAGGAGTGATATCATCCTCATGACTCCTGCCAAAACCAATGCATCTCTCTGACCGTCTGTTTGCTGCAGGAGCATCCAAGCTGTTTGCCTCTCCCTCCAGTTTTCTCCCTCTCGTCCTCCATCATCCATCCTCTCTCTCCTTTTCCCAATGCGTCATTCCAGATGTTTGGAGCTTCAGTCTCTCCTCTCTCTGTTTGTTTCTTTTCTCCTCTGTATGAATGGTGTGCTGGAGTTTTGTCTCTAGCGTGTTTGTGTAGTCTGGTCCTCTTTCAGGTATCCATGGCGCAGAAGAGGATGTGTTTGGCATCACCTGAAGGTGCTTGACGTCCTTCTGGATCCAAAGTCCTTAGAGATGTTTAGATGTTTAGATATGTTAGTCTATTCTGTGCACACAACATCCATTTCCTGTTTGTCAGTCCTGTGAGAGGGAGTCCTCCTCTGCAGCTTTTTTTTTCTAGAGGTTTTTTCAGCTTTTCTTTGTTGCCAGTTTTTTTGGGAGTTTTAGCTGATTGGAATAGAATCAAATGCTGTACATATTTCTAAGGTCCTTAAGACATATTTGTGATCAGTTATATTGAGTTTTTGAATAAAAACTAGTTGGATTTAATGGAGAAAAACTTTCAAACTTTTCAGGAATTCAAGTATGAACACTGCAGCTGTAAAACAAAGGAAAAAGGACCTTGTGCTTCATCTGCGGAGACATCAGTTGGTAATTTTCTGGGTTCCCATTTCTATTTTGCTGCATGTGGTCCAAAATGCCACACAGGCTCCCATGTTGAACCAGTCCTGATCTCTTCACACTGGCTTTCCGTCAAATTCAGAATCCAGTTCAAGATTCTTGCAATAATTTTTAAAGCCGCTGAGATCTTCTGCTCATGTTTGCTGGCTGCTTCTTCCTGCAGACTAAAGGAGACTGTGCTTTTGATGCTGTGGCTCCTAAACTTTGCAACTTTCTCATATTAAACTGAAGGTCTGTGGATAATATTTACACCTTTATAATGAACAACTTGATTAGATTATTTTTGTTTTGGTCTTTTTAGTCGGTCGACTGCACTTATGTTGCCGCGACTCTTATTAATGCCTGTTGTTTTCCTTCTTTTTCTCTCCTGAAGCACTTTGTGTTCGCAAAAAATGCCATATAAATGGAAAAACTATTACTAGGATTTTTATTTAAAGAAAAAGGTGTTAATCAATTGAGAGAACTACAGTTTCTGTCTGACTGCCAGAGGCTGCCGTCTCTCTCTCCCCCCTGCTGGATTTCAAAATGAAACATGGCGCAGTTCAATGCCATTTGAATGTGGAAAACTTTATTGCACAGACCACCTCTGGTTTGATGAGATACCTTGAATGTTGGGCTCATGGGGCCGTAGCAGTTTAACGACTCCTCGCCTTCGCTGCTGCAAAAAGAGGCGTCAGATCTCTGGTTCACCTCCTCGCTCCTTCGTCCCTCCACTGACGTCTGGAACAACACAAGCAGCCAAATATCATCATAACCATCTCATCATGGTACAAATCTCAAGAACAAATATATTTTCTTTCTCTCTCTCCTTTCTCTAAAAATAGAGCTAAAACCTTTAAAAAACTTGTTCACACTGCTCACCCACACAGTGTTATTTGGTGGCAAAACACTAATAAAACTCTGGCAAACCGCTGGTGATAAAAACAGGAATTTGTTACATCATCGGTGCTTTCGTCAGGCTGCACGTCTCTTTCTTACATCCTGTGAGCCAAACCTGCATTCTTTCACTTTATGACCTTCACATTTGGAGCCAAATTCAATGAACTGTGAGTTCTAATAAGCATTTATGTGTTTGATTAAATGTTTTATGAAAAACTGGGAGAAACAGGACGAGTGGTGTTATGTCAGCGCAGAACTGGACTGCTTAGTAATATGAGACACTTAAAAGTCCAGATTCATTTAAGAGGCTTTAAGTTGAACATAACTAACAAGATACAGTTTAGAGGTCCAGTAATGAAGGTAAACATGTAAATTATCTCCTGATGTTTGCTCCTGTGTGATGACATGTGGACATTAAAGGCATCTTGTGGGATTTTTGACCAGTTTCACCGCAATATGGTAATGTTTTGAACAGTGGTTCCCTGTTTAGTTTGTTTTTGTTTCCATCGAGGTACTATAATGCCAATTTTTAAGGATCATATTGGCAAAGGTTGAAGAAAATAGTTAAAATTTAAATTGAAAAAATAAAACAGACATAATTTTTCAAAAAAAACCACTAAGTTCACTTGAGTAGTTTTTTACCTTTAGAGTACCTAAAGAGTCAGTCCACTCTAAATTAAAGATGGAAACTCCTTTTGAAAAAAGTTCCCAAAATTCTGACTTATTCACCTTTTAAATCACATGATTGATCAGCTTTTTTCACTCTAAGAAACAAAGAAGCTGTTTCCATTATCAAAACGTTTTTGTGGCTGCTTTATTCCTTTTTATCCATTATTTACTTTTCTTTGGTGCTTTATTGGCAGTCGTCAAACAGCCCAAGTTTACTGTAACATTAACAACTATTCAGAACTCAAAACAGTATGTGAGATATTTAATATATTATGGCTTTTAAGTGCTGGAAACAACACTGGCATAAAATCCCACAATGCAGTGCAGCATTAACAAAAACAACACAAAACAAACACAGCTTGTGTCTTGCTTCTGTCAGCTCTAATGTCAGTAATGCCTAAATATAATATAAATGTAATACAATAACAGTATGAAAACTGATAGGACACAAATTGGTCACATAGTATAAAATATGGGAGTTTAATTCCAGTTCCTGACCTCCACTTCTCCTTTGTTTATTTCAGCCATTAATAACATATTATACCTCCAACTTCCAACAAAACTACACTGTACTTAGCTTAATTTATCTGCTCAAAAGATGTTAATGTGACCAGTTTACTTTGCTTTTTAGTCCTTTTGAGCAACATTTCTAAAATTCACTTCAAACTCTCTCCACAGTTATAGTCACTGATGCACATTCATCTGCACAGTTTGTCCACAGGGAGCAGTAATGAGTCAAGACACACAGATTTGCTTCAGCAAATGTAGGAAAGAAGAAAAATGTGTTCCAACAAACATAGATACAAACAAAGTAAGTGTCAACCTAAAAAAAAACAACTCTGAAAATGTTTTTCGGGGACGAAAATGATTTCAACATGTTTGTTGGTGAGAATATACAAAATGTTTTTGGGTTAGTAACATTGAATATAAACAGAAACTTTGTTTACAAGAAAACTTAACAGTGAAAATTTATCATCAAAACAGTTTATGTGCTCGAGGGTCTGAATGTGCTAAACAAATGTCATCATTGGGAAATCTGCCCAATAAATGAGGAGGATTTTTCTGAGTGTTACTGACAGTTTGAAATTGAATGTACACACAAAAAAAAAATCCTTCTCTGGTGGCTTAAACGTGTGGAATAAATTTAACAGAAATTTTAGGATTTGATTTGTTATGACTGTTGCAAAAAACACAGTGATAATGGTGTCAGAAGAACTTAAGTCAATGAGAACATCAGGATTCATCCTCTGGGAACCATGAATATGTTCAGTACAATTAGCTGCAATCAGATTAATAAATATAAAGAAACCTTGCAATGGACTTAAGTGGTCATAAATAAGGGAATCTTTAATATTTACAACAAGTTTCATGGCAATTTAAAAGTTAATTTTAAACATTTTTTTAAGATGATAAACTTCTAAAACTGGCTGATGTCATATATATATTTTTTCAATTATTTTGCAGAAAATACAGTTATTAGTAATAGTAGTAGAAGTAGTAGTATTTGTAATGACCAACCTTGTCTGACATCTTGTGCTTCTCCTCCTCTTCCTCCTCCTTCCTCCTGAGGTGAAGGTCTCCCTTCTCTTCACGTATGAAGCTCATTTGTTCTTCCTCCCGATGATCTTCATCTCTTGGTCTCTGTCGGGTCTCTGCTGACCTCCACTGTGTCTGCAGAGCAGCCTGCACCTCCTCTTCTTTACGCTCCTCCTGCTCCACCTCCCCATCCATCCTGCAGGCCCTTCCACTGTCGAGGACGTGACTTAACCGATTATGGAGCAGAAAAGTTATTTATTAAAGAAAGGAGCGTGTTTACATCCCAGGATAAAGACCCACTGAACCAAGAGAAAAAATATTTATGAGATAACAGAGAAGATTATAAAAACATGTCAGTGGGAGATAAAACCACACGGTAGAGGACAAACCGTGGCTTCATGGTCCCGGCAGCCAGGTAGGACGTCCTGTCTGCTGGTTGGCCCGTGGCGTGCTGCAGCCTGGCGTCCTGCGGCACGAAGACCGTGGAGCTGTAAGACGTCCTGACTTCCTTTCTGCTGGCCTAAAGTGAATCAAAAGCAGAGCAGGTAACAAATACTAAAGTAATCAAAGTAAAAGTACTCAGTGTCCCCTGTGTGTGTGTGTGTGTGTGTGTGTCTGTGTGTGTGTGCGTGTGTGTTCTCCTCCTCGATCTGATCTCATTGGATTCATGTCAAAGCAGGATGTTCCTGTTGGAGTTGCTTGAGGTGGAGCTCATTCTCAACTATTCTGTAAAGGACTGACACTAATGATTCTTTTCATTCTGGATCAATCTGCTGATTCTTTTCTCCATCAATCCATTGATTG
>JAQMCX010000001.1:28481898-28492668 GCA_029814765.1 Acanthurus leucopareius
ATTCATGTCAAAGCAGGATTTTCCTGTTGGAGTTGCTTGAGGTGGAGCTCATTCTCAACTATTTTGTAAAGGACTGAGACTAATGATTCTTTTCATTCTGGATCAATCTGCTGATCATTTTCTCCATCAATCCATTGATTGTTTGCTTTTAAAATAGTGAGAAATGTGCTCACAATGAGCCAAAGAGCCCAAAGTGACACTATATTATTAAAAATGCACTTAAACTAATAAAATAATTAAACACAGCAATTTTTCACACCTGTTAATTTAAAATATTTTTATATCAAAATGACTGTTATAATTATAAAAAAATTAGCCAATAAATTTGCTGTCAGTGTTGGGTTATTTAACTTAAAGCAAAACATATTTTATAACTTTTCTTATATTTTTTGTTTGCTAAAATATGTAATTTCTCTTTTAATTTCAAAATTTACTAGTTAGTAAAGATTTTAAAATAAATGTGAAGTAAAGTTACATTTTTTGTGCGACATAAAAAGAAAAGAGGAACCAAGTAGATCCAATTTGTACTTAAGTACACTACTTCAGTAAATGCTGCCTACAGAGTTACATTCCTTCACTGATAATATGCATTTATAAGTATAGAATTATACCAGAAGTGTGCAGAAGGAAGCACTGATGAACCACAACATTACAGAGTAATCTATTACTCTGTCAAACACTCTGCTGCTGAAAGCCTCAGTGTATTTTGTACCTTCTCAGGAAGTTTCGCCGAGGTTTCCTTGGACCAACCACGTGGTTCTGGCTCACGTTCCTCCTCCTCCTCTTCATCCTCCTGCTGTTTCTCCTTCTCAGGCTCCTGTTTCCACTGTGGTGCTGAAGGCGTCTGCAGCCTGGCACACTCGTCCTGCACCTCCTGCTCGTTACGGCTCTCCAACCTGTGACTCCAGTCACTGAAACCTTCGTCCTCCTCCAGAACAAAGCAGCAGCTGGGCTTCAGATGTTCTTCAAACCTGAACACAGAGTGAAGAAAAGTTAACTTTTTAAGTGACATGAATGTTTTACAGGAGATGCAGGAGGTTTTTGGTCGGGAACATCATGATAAATGAGCTAAATCTGAGTGAAGCCACAGACCTTCCTTCTTTTTTCTGCTTAAAAACCTCTAAAACCTTTAAAAACTGCAGAATCTAACTCATAGTGTACAGTGGCTTGTCTCTTGTTGCTGCTGATGTTTTCATCTCCCAGGTGACTGAGTGTCTCTGATGTCACCATGAGGTTTCTGACAGTGCAGAGTTTTTCAGACAGGCGGCAGGTGGCAGATGGGACCTGCAGCTTCAGGCTCCATGAAAACAGAGACGATGGAAACAACAAACAAAGAGTCGCTGCCTCCTTCTGTTCCAGACTCACATTGGCAGACTTGACCTCATCGGCTCTGACCAAACTCGTAGGATTTGTTGTTTAAATTGAGCTTACACAGCGACGAGTTGATCTGTTTGTGTTTATGATTCATGGAAAGTATTTTTTTAAAAGTGGATGGAGCCACAGTGACGTTGTTCATTGGTTTGAGGCCTGTCGAGTTTAAATTATTGCCAACACCTTTTTTTTTTTGGAGCCTGAATTTAAAATCAAGTATCAACAGTCTGAGGCTGAAGACAGTTGAGCTGTCTGTCTATTTTGTGCACTAAAAAGATGTTTTAAAACTAAATTTAACATCATGCTTTCTGTCAGAGCTTCAGTGTGAACCTGTTGTGAAACCAGCAGTGGATTAGTATGATTCAAATCTGCAGTCAGGAGGTCTGAAGCACTGAACGGTGCTGCATTTGATGAGGAAACTGACTTGAACTGCACCGTCAGAGCTGCAGGTGATGAAGATTATTCTCCTCATCACGTCTCTGAGTGAGCAAACAGAAACTGATGGTGCAGCAGCTTCTTTAGCTTATTCACCTGCAGCATCACTGAACTGTGTAACTAAACACACAAACACACACATACATGCATGCATAAACACACAGGCATGCAGACATGTCCTTTCCCCTGTAATCAGCACCGCAGGTAATGAAGCCTCAGCTGTAAACTTCAAAGGCACAAACAAACACAAACATGAGCAAATGAATGGACATGAAAAGATAGATGGAAACTTACTAACATTAAAAAATTAACCCTTAAATCAGAGCTCCACCTGTTTCCCAGAGGCAAAAAATGCTCTATTAAAGACTGACATAGAGATAATACGTATTAATGTATTTATTAAATATTTTTTAATAAATGCTAATGTTACCTTCAGCCCTTATTTATATAACAAACATTCACTCAGTTTCAGAATTTTAACCCCTTAGAAGCCACTTTTTGTGATTGAATGTTGGAAAAAACACAAAGTGCACTATTTTTTTGTGCATATTAGGTTGTAAACAAATCCCATCTGTGTTTTTGAGGCACAAAAATGCTCTAATAAAGAATGCTATTATGTATTAATGATTTATAAAAATTACTATGAATGCTGTCATTAACTTCAGTCCTCACCATACATACTTTTAACTTTGATTTAAAATTTAATTCCTTTATTAGCTCCGTGATAATGTGAAATTTAATAATTTGAATATGGAAAATTGTTGATATTGCCTGTCAGTGGTGGATTTACTGTTCACTTAGTGGGAAAAAATAAAAAGAGAAATTTTGAAGGGATATCGACACCATGGAATGAAAAAATAATTTAAAAATGATTAAAGCTGCAAGCAGCGTTTGCAGGGCCCTCACACTGCCACCCAAGCACAGTACTGTATGTGCCTTCTTTCTCTCATGGTGGCAGGCCAGACTGTCAACACTTGTTACCGGCAACACCGAACATGCCCCGTAAATGTCCACAGCGTCTCTGCAGCATATTTGTTATCTGTTTAGTTGAAGTCAAAGGGAGTTTAACTATATGCATTTATCTTACGGCTCTCAGCATAATTTACATTTATTTTTTGGCTCAATACTGCAAAATACAGTTAATAACAGGACTCTATGCACTTACATGAAACTTGAAGTAAGTTTGACATGAAATTAAATGTTAGCATAACACATTTAGCAGCTAGTCAGCCTGCTGAGAGGCTACGAGGCGCCCTACGCACATTCGGTTATCCTCTCAAACACTACACAGGGTTCATATAGCACTTATACACAGTTATCACATGTCCATAAATCAAATTTATCCACAGTATAATCATCCCCACTGTTTTTTTAAAGAGTATGAGGCTTTTCTCTGAGTTACTTTAACTGCATGCACACTTCGCTAGCTAGCTTGTTAATGCAACATACAGGGTATTAGCCGCAACTCACCGGGATATGAATTGTTCACATTTCTAAGCAGTTCAACGCAGTTCTACTCGAAGTCACGGCTTCTCAACTATATTTCAGTCGTCAGTGTTCAATTTCTGTACAAAACTTCTTTGCTTAAGATCACTTTTTATCAACTTCAGGTCTGTTTTTCCCCCTAACATCAACATGGGTTGCTAAGCGTTCCCGCGCGCTTGGCAGAGCGTAACGGCTGTCAACGTCACGTGAAGGGACAGTAACCATAGCAACCTGGAGTTTAACTACCGCTTACAGAGTGATCTACTGGCACCTTGTGGCCAAACGAGGACCTACATTGTGTAATGATAATGTCTAATGATCCAGAAGGATTAAATCACTTGAATTATTTTGTGTTTACATGGAATCTGCAGTCGCATGACAACAAGCTGGTAGATATTCACATCTGTAAACATCTGCACAGTTTTATCAGACTCACTCTGTGCTGTTTGCCGGGTCGTCGTGTCGCGTCGGCTCCGGCGGCTCCGGCCAGGTTGGACTCCCTTCCCTCCTCTCCTTCTCCCTGCTCCGTCTCCTTCGCTCCCGCTCCACCTCCTCAGCGTCCTCCTGGCTCCTCTGGGCCGTCACCCTGAAACCAACATGGACGCCAACAGACCATCACCACGAGCCTTCACCCCTGAAAACTCTCAACTCTGGATTCATTTAAGAACATTTGTATGTGATTTTTGCCTCTAAACAAACAATTTTTCCATTTTTTTTTTCCTTTTGGGTTTAAGATCAGAATACTATCCTAATCCACACTGTCTGAAAATATAAAATGAAGTTAAACAAATTAAAAATCCATATTTTTAGGGTGTCATGATCCCATCAAACAAAAACATTACCACTTTCTCTCTTAATTTGCATTTTTCCAAATGAATCCTGAGGTATTTCGCATCACTTTGAAAATACTTTTTGCAGTTTTGATCAATGTTGAGCTGCAAAGACTGAATTAAAAATGACAGATTTTCATGTTTTAAAAACTTAAATAGAATCAGAAAAGTCAGTTTATCCTCCATAAGACTGACAACCAAAAAATGTGAACAAAACTAGATATAACAGTAATTTCTTCACACTGATATAATCTGTTTCGGACAGATGTTGAGTTTGTTAACTGTGATAAAGTTGGTTTTCTCTCTTCGACTGAGTGCAGCTGCCTAAAAATCCTTCAGTCTCCAGAGGCCCAAAGGATCCAGATACATGCTAAAAGTATTTGGACTGTGTACTTTACACCCATATGTGATTTTTGAATGTGTCGTCCCAAATCATGGTCATTAATCTGCTGTCATAACAGCCATCTAGTCTTATTCTTTTTATCTGACTGTAAACCTGCTGCAGGGATTTGCTTTAATTCAGACAGAAAACAGAGTAAACTAGTTCTTTACAAAGTTTTGGATCTTTTCCAAACTGATGCCGAAGATGGAAAGAAATTATTGAAACTTTAACATTTCTTTTGATTGGAGAAACGAATCCTAAACCTTAAAATGTGACCCAATTAAAAGTGAAATGTGTAGCCAGAACAGTTTATAACACAGGTTAGTTTAGTGTCCGAGTTAAGGAATAAAAATTTTTGTCTCCTTCACCAACCACTTATTTTGCAAGTTACTCACATTTCCTGTTTCTTTCCTAATTTTCGCCTGTTTTCAACAACAGTAAAACGTCTCTAAGGAAAAGTGTTTGCATCAGGATTTTCTCAGGTGAGTGGATTTAAAAAAAACTGTAGGAAAAACTTAGTTGGTCTCCTGTTTCATTCAGTCCTTCTGTCTGTTCAGCTCCGGTTTCCAAAGGGGGCGGGACTTGATAACAATAACTTTATTGTCCAAGCACATCTGGCAGAATATGAGCCAGCTGCTGTGTTGTTTCACTTAAATTTTAATCTCTGGAGAGAAAGAAAAGAGAGCGAGGGAGGAGGTGAAGAGATGGAGGAGGAGGAGGAGGAGCAGAAAACAGATGATGGAGAGAGATTCGAACTCTACAGCCAAAACCTCCATCTCGTCATACGTTTGGAGGTCTGGAGAAAATCCTGACAATAAAAACTGGAACAACAAAAAAAACTCTGCAAAAATCTAAATTGACAGTCGGTCTGAGTCTCCCTGGAGAAACAACCGGCTTGATGCAAAACAAGTTTTACGAAGCCTGATGTCATTGTTTTAAAGGATGATTAAGGTTTACATATTTTTTGGAGATTTGGCTGCGATGATGTCGTTCTTTCCAAAGTTACTGTGAGATCTCGAAGAAAGTTTCGCCATCAACAAAAATGTCTGACTGGGCAGAAAAAATATGGCAACTGTTAAGGACTTAAAACCATCCAAACCTCTGTGAAGGAGAAAACAAAAGCTTACAAGTTAAAACTTTATGCTGTAAACATCTTTAACAGTTTACAGAACGACTTCATGTTCATATCTGCTTCACTGAACTTAAACCATAGTTGTGCCTGCAGTTTTATGATAATTCAGGTTCACACAAGTTTAGTTTTACCTTCAAATAAAAGTGTTTAAAAGTCACCTTCAAGATCAAATCATTATACACTTCTTTGAAACATTTTAAAGTATGAATATGGTGAAAAAATGTGATTAAACTGCTTCAAATAATGCAACACAATCTGATACATTTGGGTCTTGACATGAAGTTTAGTTTTTGATGCAAAGATTTCATATGTTTTGCTAAATCCTGTTTTTTTATCCATGCAATCCATCTTTAACTAATTTTTAGTCATCATTTTCTCTCTGTAGCTTCGTTTAAATAAGGCGTCATCCTGTACAAACAGCACACAAAACTGTCACAGTGATGCACTTTAAAGTCCTTTCCAGTGCAAAAAATATGTATTTTAAAAGTTTATAAAAAAGTTAAAATTAAATTTTAGAAGCCTGATTTAGAAACAAGTTTGTTTCCGTCTTCAAAAATTAAACTTTTGTTTCTTTTTTTTATAAAAAATTCCCTCTTTATGTTTCTTTGTTTAGCCGCAGCTGAGAAACAGAAACACCAGCAAAATTTCTCTTCAAAAATTTTTGGGAAGAACCCATCTGATGTGATCAGCTCTGACTGCTGCGGCCTAACGTGAACTTCAGATAAACTTCAGATTGTGTCTCTGCAGGGGAGGGAGGACGAGTCAAATCTGCTGTAAGAGGCAGATTCTGCAGTGAAGCATCAGAGAAGAAAAACTGGCCAAAGCCTCGAAGCTTGTTGCTTCTCGTTAAAAAAAACACATAAAACATGCAGATTTGCCTTTGTATCGGCCATTTGTGGTTAAATTTAATACACAGGCCTTCACCCAAAAATATGATTAATGCTCTCAACATGTCAACCCCTCAGTTCATCAAGTGTTTGGCTGAATGAAAACACCATAAAAACATCCTCAGAGTGCACAATACAAAATAAAATATGTTGGCCTGTTGCAGATGTGATCGGCTGTGGCTGTTGCTAAGGACACCCGCCGTGGACGCGTCTAAATAAAAACGCGCTGTGGTCATTATCATGTGGGAAAGTGACCTACATGAGATCAGCAGAGATGCACTGGGAGCCATGTTGGCGTGATTCAGTCGCTGTAAGTGGGTTTGATGTGTGCGAGGCCTGCTCGGCTGCTCGGACAGGACGTTTTTTTGTTTTTTTGAGAGGAAATGGGTCGAATGGGGATAGAGATTGATATTCTGGACTTCATCTTTACTGCCTGAAATGCAAAAAGGGGAAGAAGAAACCACGTTGTCAGTGTTGCATGTTTAAAAGATGAAGCCAGTAACAGCAAATCACATTTATGTTCCTCCTGACTTAAAACGATTAGCTGAAGCAGCTGCCAGCGAGCGTGACATCTTTTATGTTATCATATTGAGTTATCATCTTGTTATTAACTGCATTGAACAAAACAATGACTGAAGGAAGTGGAATTTTCTCAAATGAAAGAGATATGACTGAAATAATTGTTAATAGAGTTTAGAAAAAAGACAAATTGTCAGTTTTCATCTCAACTTCCTGTTTCTCTCCAGAGTCGAGCCAGAAATTCTGAATGTTTAAAACTCAGATTTACTTCCAAAGTCGCATCAAGTCGGTCGCTAAGTTCAGATCACCATTAAAAAAACATTGCAACGATCAAAGAGTTGATGTCCAAGCAAATGCTGACCGATGCCTTTATTCCTGGAGATGAAATCACTGTAATGATCTGCTTTCTAAAAAGGCTTTTTGGCCTCTTCGGCTCATTCTGACGTCGCTGCCAAAGACCTGATGAAAACTATAAAACACAACCACATTACACCAGTTCTTAAACCTTCACACCGGCCACTCGGAGTCTTTAAAACATTACTGCTCGTCTACAAATCACTCTGTGGCTCTGGACCCTGAAACATCTCTGATGCTTGTTCCATATGAACCTCTGAGCCCTGAAGACATCTGGGAAATAACGCAGTGAAGCAGCGTTTTGTTTTCATGCAGCAAAGACCTGGAATAACCTCCAGCTCCAACTCTGACCACAAAATTAAAAAGCTCTCTGTCTGTCTTTACACTGCCGACTCCACCCAGTTATGATTAAAAACTGATCTTTTTAATTTAGCTTCTAACTGGCCTTCATTTGAGTTGTTTTTTTAAATTATCTTATAATTTAATTGTGCATCGTAAATTGAGTTTTTGCTGTGTTCTTTTGTTTGCTTACTGTCATCGGATTTAAAGTGCACAAGTTTACTCTTTTGGTTTTACATCTTAAGCACTGCATGTCTGTAATTTTTGCATATTTTAAACTCTAAACCTTTAACTTTGCTCTATTTTTATTAACCTGTAAACATTGAGTGGGCCTGGTGCATGAAATGTGCTGCTCAGATAAAGTTGCCTTGTCAAAACAGTGATTTTGCATCAGTGAGATAACAACTTGTGTGTACAAGTTTCAACTCTGTCTCCTAGCAATTACAAGACGTATTTGACAACTGTGGCTTGACAACTAATTTCATCATTTTCTGCCAGAGTTTCAGATCTTGTGAAACAATATCTGCTCACAGTGACTTCAGCATTATTAAAGTTTTCATGGGCGTGTTTATGCTCATGATCGAAGGAAAGATGGGAAAGATGTTGGTTTGGTTAATTACAGAAAAAGTCAGCAGTGAGTCACGTTGAGACACGATGTGTTTATTATCATTAATAGAAACCACAGCCTTTTCTTCACTTTAACCAGGGTCGTTTGTTACCTGAACCGCAGTCTAATTTCTGGACGTGAACTCCAGACCGTTAAAGTCCTGAGCTTTGACTCCGCCCACACAAACCCGACCACCTCCATGTGACTCCAGAGAGGAAGAAATTAAGCTTTATATTCATTTAAAAACAGGATTTTTTTTTACTAAACATAAACCAAAGAGCCATTATGTTTGACACCACAACATATGTGGGAAAACAGTTACCGTAATATATGTACTAAAGGAGTCTTGTTTGTTTCTACACTGATAAAAAAAATCTTTCAGGACTTCAGGGGCTCAGTAAAGATCTCTGCTGTTATTTTACACATGACTTCACGGCAACATCATGTCATTGACCTCTATCAAGAGGCATTATGGGAAGTGTAGGAAAGTGGACACAGATGATGCATGTCTGTTCACTGCTGTTAGCATGGTTTCATCTGTGCGGGACAGTCTGAACCTGCAGGTATCCTGAGGGTCTGCAGGGACATTTAACATGATGCTGTGAAGCATGAACGTGGAACAAGCAAATTATGGAGGAAATCTGTCTGATATGCGTCACTTTTTCCATCATTTACACAATGAGGCAATGGAGGCCTGGGGAACGGCATTTTCTTTGTGTGTGTGAGTGTGTGTGTGTGTGAGCAGGAGGGGGTTCAGGAGTCAGCCAGATGATGTCATGGTCATTAAGGAAGTTGCAGCTATAAAAGAAGCCATTGAACTCGGTGGCTCAGTGTCATTTTCAGTGAGGTCACACAGAAAAAAAAGTTCCACCGATCGCTGAGGAAACAAGAACCACACTGACGGTGAGGAACAGAAGTTACAGTGAGAAAGAGCTGCAAATGCAGAAAACAAGACAAGAAAATTAGACTCCTGGGTCCGTTTGATCAGAACAGACTGTTCAAAGTGTCCAGACGAGGTAAATAATGAAAGAATGGAAAAAAAGGAACAAAACGATGAGATAATTGTGACTGAATTGAAGCTGATTGTGATAATTGAGACAAATAAATCTAATTTTAAAGCTGCAACCATCTTATTGTGAGTTTTATAGAAAACAAAGACCGTCCTGTCGTAAAGATGAAGAGAAAACCTGTCGTATTATTTGGCCTTCATGCTGGATGTTACCAACAGAGCTGAACCTCCGAGCTCCAACGTTCCTGCCAACTTCTTAACTCTGTTTTCAAATCTGAAATCATCTGAAGCAAATTTATAGCTGCTGCATCTGCGACTGGAGAGACGTGACATTAACGTGCATTTCTCTGATCTGCAACAAGAGAAGTAAATGAAAAGGAACTGAACAGTTTTACTAAAATCTTATAAAAGAAACAAACTGATGTGTTTGATAATCGACTGACTGAGCCGAACCATAAAGACCAGCTGCAATCATCATCATCATCATCATCATCATCATGAATAACATCTGACATCAGTCACCTCACTAAGGAGAAGCAGTTCCAGACATCAAGATGTGATAAACGATGTGTTTAATGATTTTTTATGACCTCAGAGGGATTTTATAAAAGTTTAAAGGCCTTTGATAAGAAAAAGTTTCCTCATATCTGATGAAGATCATCACAGATCTCAGATGAATCAGCTGAAGCTTGAGATCATGTCTGTGTTTGATGTGATGATGTCGATCTTGTTTAACCTCCGATGATCAGTTTGTATGATCGATGTGTGTGTTTGATGTTATTGTGTCGCTCATTCATGTTTTATGTGAGCTTTTGTGTGTTTTTTAGCACAATTTTTTGCATATTTCAAAATAAATGTGGATCGAATTTAAATATTTTGCATTCAATTCTGTCTTTTTAATCTGGCTTGAGAGCAAATTTCTCGTCAGGAACAAGAAAGTTAAATCAAAAGTTAAAGTGAAAGTAAAAGCAAGTTTTTTTTAGAAAAGATACATTTTTCTGACAGGATTTGATGCCCAAAAAATTCTCCTTTTACAATATTTAGAACTAATATGAACTTAGGGTTTAATCATTCAAAGCTGTCTCCTTTTTCTTAAATCAGAAAATTAAAATTTACCCCCCCGACACACCTCTTTTTATGCCGTATTAACTCCTTGATTAAATATTTTTTTCAGTTGCAACCATGACTGAGACAGAAATATAGATAAATAACTTCTAGAGCAACAATTTTAGAAAAGCAGAAAATTAAAGTTTATCAAAGAAAAACACAGTAGAACTCAAGTAAAGACATTCGGTAGAACTATTTAATTTTTCTGCATCTGTTTATCAATGTTTTATTACGGTATTTAATGACGACTGCATGAAAGCTGCTGCTGATATTCTGCCTCATTTGTTTATTAAACTAAACAAATCTGAGTTGA
>JAQMCX010000001.1:28492768-28508709 GCA_029814765.1 Acanthurus leucopareius
GAATAACATCTGACATCAGTCACCTCACTAAGGAGAAGCAGTTCCAGACATCAAGATGTGATAAACGATGTGTTTAAGGATTTTTTATGACCTCAGAGGGATTTTATAAAAGTTTAAAGGCCTTTGATAAGAAAAAGTTTCCTCACCTCTGATGAAGATCATCTCAGATCTCAGATGAATCAGCTGAAGCTTGAGATTATATCAGTGTTTGATGTGATGATGTCGATCTTGTTTAACCTCCGATGATCAGTTTGGATGATCGATGTGTGTGTTTGATGTTATTGTGTCGCTCATTCATGTTTTATGTGAGCTTTTGTGTGTTTTTTAGCATAATTTTTTGCATATTTCAAAATAAATTTGGATCGAATTTAAATATTTTGGGTTCAATTCTGTCTTTTTAATCTGGCTTGAGAGCAAATTCTTGTCAGGAACAAGAAAGTTAAATCTAAAGTTAAAGTGAAAGTAAAAGCAAGTTTTTTTTAGAAAAGATACATTTTTCTGACAGGATTTGATGCCCCAAAAAATTCTCCTTTTACAATATTTAGAACAAATATGAACTTAGGGTTTAATCATTCAAAGCTGTCTCCTTTTTCTTAAGTCAGAAAATTAAAATTTACCCCCCCGACACACTCCTTTTTATGCCGTATTAACTCCTTAATTAAATATTTTTTTCAGTTGCAACCGACTGAGACAGAAATATAGATAGAAAACTTCTAGAGCAACAATTTTAGAAAAGCAGAAAAATAAAGTTTATCAAAGAAAAAGACAGTAGAACTTAAGCACAGACATTTGGAAGAACTATTTAATTTTTCTGCATCTGTTTATCTGTGTTTTATCATTTAATGACGACTGCATGAAAGCTGCTGCTGATATTCTGCCTCATTTGTTTATTAAACTAAACAAATCTGAGTTGATTTTCATCCTGCAGATTAAAAAGAAAAAAACAGTCCTGAACTCGTCATGAGGTAAAAACTTTCTTCTCTCACCTGATGAGGTTCTGCAGGATCTGCCTGCTGGAGCTTTTCCTTCTCATGGACTCTGACATGGTGGAACTGGACTGGGCTGCTCCTGGTCTGTGGTCCTGCTTCTGGTTGAGCCTCTGGTCCTGGGTGTGATCCTGGTTCTGGAGGCTCAGATGTTGTCCTGCAGCTGCTGTCCAGCTCTCCCTCGTCCGACTCTGTGGCTCATGTTTGCCTCCCTCTCTCCCTCTCTCTCTCTCTCTCTCTGTTTAGTCGCAGCTCTCTCCTCCCTCCATGTGGTTTTCATTGAAGTGTTTTGACCCCCCCTCTCTCGTGCTAACAGGGGTCATGTGACTTTCCCAGGAGAAATAGTAAGATGACATCATCACGGCGGACCAGTTGCAATATTATATGCATGGATATTGTGCATGTTCATATTGAGAAATGGGGTCAAAGTTACTTTATCAACATCCCAGTTTATTATAAGATAATCTATCAATTATTTATCACTTACTGGACTTTAAAAAGGAATTTAATTTCTGATTAATCTAAACACAAAAAATACAATTTGTTCAATGTTTTAAAAAAGCAGTTTGGAATTTCTCTCTGAATTCAGACCTGATAATTTATAAATATCGATTATTGTAGAAATCTCTTTATAAATTCAGTCTTTTTTTAAATTTTGGATCATTCATCAAACATCCTAACAAGTTCTGGCTTTTCTCACCCTCTAAAAAAAAAGACTTGAAGGTCAAGTTGACTTTTGGTGATGGATTGTTTTTTTTTCTGCCGAGTTCCAAGTAGCAGAGAAAACACAGGAAATGTCAAATTTAATCAGTAAATATTGTAAACATCTGTGAAAATGGCATTTTAAAACAACTTCAGGTCACAAGTTTAAATTAATGTGAACATGACAAACAAGGAAGGAATGTTAGCTGCAGATGTTCATGTCTGTTTTTCTCTTCTTTGTAAATGTTTCAGGTGATAATTCAAACTAACTTTTGTTATATTTACTTTGAAAATCATTTAGAAAAATGAAACATAAACACTGATGAAAAGAGATCACAAAAAAATCATTTACCTGCTTCTGGTTATTGCAACAAATCCTGCAGACTGAGATGTTACAAAGTGAGCTGAGAGCTTAAAAAAATACTGGAAAGTAAGTGAGTACATTTACTCGAGTACTGTATTTAACCCTTTAGCATCCACCTTTTTGAGCCGATTTGAAACAGATAAATGGAAAAGCTTTTTACAGAAAACTATTAAGCCAAAATGACATTTATGCATTAGTCTTTTGTTAGCTGATAATATTAAGGAATGTCAAGCAAAAGACAAAAAATTAAACACTTAAATCTTAATATTTTGTGCTTAGTCAAAAGCTTTAGTGGATCACTGGAGATCCAGTGGATGTGAGCAGGTTAAGCACAGTATTTCTACTTAATCAGGTATCTAATTTTTCTATTTTTATCTCCACTGCAACAGAGTTTGGAGAGAAATATTGTATTTCTTGCTGCACTGGAGTTATTTTACAGCTATAGTTACTTCTTAGATTAAGGTGTCACATAAAAGACATATGAAGAGGCTATAAAATACATTAAATTGCAGATAATTAAAGGTTTGGTGTTTTAAATTTAGTAACATCTTGTGATGAGGTTGCAGATTGCAACCAAATGAAAGTCCAACCCGAGTGTCTCGGAGAACCAGAGTGGCCTTTAAACTCATGAAACTCCTGAAAAATACACAAAAAGGCTCCAGAGTGTTTGTAGTTTGTCCCTTCACAGCTGCTGTAGAAACACCACAGACTCCTCAGAACAGGACTTTCTCTCTCTGTAGATACAAAAGGTTCATTTTAAAGTGACAAAACACAACAATTTCAGTTTTAGGTGACTGTACACTCATTTAAGCATAATTCTGAATACGGTATTCTGTTATTGTGAAAAAATCCATTGAAATTTTCTCTTTATATTTGGCTGATGATACTTTTAGAGACACATATTAATCTGCTTGATGTTTTCTTGAATTTTTTTATATTATTAAATTAATAAGCAGGGTCGAATAGTATTAAATGATCATTTTTGCCAGATTGAGACAGCTTTAATCACTTTCCTGTTGTAAGAGTACTAAAGAAGCGTTTAACTCAGTTATATTTTTGAATAAAATTGCAGAAAGATAAATGTTTGTGTTCAAACATACAAACTTAGTCAAAGTTTAACTCATTTTTATCAATCTTAAGTGTGAATTAATGGATCTTGGAGTCTGTAAACAGAAATTAAAATAAGACATCATCATAGACAGAGTTTGGATAAAACTGCAGCTTAAAACCTTGCAAACCGAGCAGATAACAGACTTGAAATTATAAGAGATGAGACAGGAAGCTCCTCTCTTTGTGTGAAGCAGCATGTGAACGAGTGTCGGATCTGGTTTCAGTTCTGCAGGTTATGAATAAGAAATGGCGGCTCGGAGCAGAACAGGAGCAGCTGCTGGAGGCGACGAGCTGGTCGCTTCAGTCATCAGTGTCATCAGAGTCACCGAGGCTGCAAAACCACCCTGTCTGTCTGCCTGTCTGTCTGCTTGTTTAGACTCAGCTCTGTGCTTCATGAAAATGAGACACAACTGGAACTTTTCTTTTGAAAAACTCTCCGTCTATCAGTCCAACGCTCACAGATGTGCATTAGGTCACCCAGGCATTTCCAGCCAGCATTGATTTACACACACACACACACACACTGTTTCACCCACCCCCTCAAATCCCGCAGGAGCTTGAAATGCTCACAAACACTCCACAAAACGGTTTCCACGGCAACAACTCCCACAGCACTTAGCACAGGCTGGATGTCGTAACGGCTCGCCATGAAGCTGACGGCGACGCAGCGCCAACTTCAACACTTTCTGCAGAGTTTAACCCCCCAAAGGAGGAGCTCAGTGTGGAGAATTAAAGCAGAAAATTTAAAAAAAAAACCACCACACACGGCGTTTTTTATCAGTGTTTGTTTACCTGCTCAGACTCCGGAGGTGTTTATTCTGCAGCCTTTCTGTCTTCACTTCCTATAGCGGATGCATATCTGTGAAAACTACCAGAAGTCTGAGGATCATTTGTCGTCCTGTTGCTGCAGATCTTTTAAAGAGGCGCTGTGGCGTTTTCTTTAAACAAGCAGTGATGTTTACATCAGCGTTTGTGTTTGTCTCTGAGGCCAAACAAACGTCTTCCTGTAAACATTGCAAAAATGCTTCTTAAAATATTTTCAAAGCTCCATCACCACATTTTTCGAAGGGTTTTATGGCACCCAGCTGTTAATTAATACAGCATTGTAAAACCATCAGCGGTCAAGTATCCGGTGTGATGAAAAACTGCAAGGCTGTTTCCGTTGTGCACAAACAAAACGCCGCACAGTGATGTGAATGAAGCTGGTGAAAGCACAAACTTTCCTCAAGTACGTACTCAAAGTTTAATCACTTCTTTATCAGCTGCACCGGAGTTAAACAGGTTTTCGTGACTACTGTTACGTGCATTTTTGCACTTTCCTCAATCCCGAGCAGAAGCAGACTCCAGGCTCGTGTCGGAGTCTGGATGTCTGCCAACAGGCCCACGATGACCCAAACTTCATGTGGAGGATCATCACCGGTGATGAGAGTTGTGTCTACAGCTTCGAGTCAAAGAAAAAAACTGGAGTCTTTAAAGTGGACGAGTCTGAAGTCTTTAAGACCGAGGAAGGTGTATCAGCTCAACCAAGAGCCTGGTGGCTTTCTTTGACATTTTCTTTGACATGCCTCTTTTGGTCCGGACTTTCAGACTTTTTAGTTTGAGCTGAACTAAAATAGCAGGTGTGAAACCTCCGTGGTCCACGGTCCGGACAAAACGGACGAAATTTGGTCCAAATAAAAGAGGTGGTCTCAGTCCAGATCAAACTGAACCATTGTTGAGTTTGTGTCCAGTGTGAAAGCAAAGGTTTGGACCTCCGGACCTTCGTACCAATGACAGGAAGTTACAGCAGGCTGCCTGGAAAACGGAAAACCAAGTAACCATAAACAAAAGACAGGGCGGGAAGAGAAGAGGAAATGTCCTATTAACATTTGGTCTGAAGGCTTTATGAAAGGCCAAATAGAAAAAACTGATAAAGCTACAATCAAGCAACAAAAAAAGCGTTTTCAACATGCTGACGTGAGACGCCAACAAATCAATCAATGTTAAGTACAGAGACACACAACACACGTACGTGATGACAATATTACATAGGTTTGTTATGTTAGTCTGTTAATCATAATTGCAGTGTGAAACCAAAACCGACCGGACGAAAATGTACACAATATGACAAAAACACGAACTTTGGTTCCGGACCTCCGGAGGGGCGAAAGCACCGTAAGTTCTCACACCGTTGACTCAAACTGAGTTTTCCTGCACAATTGTTGCTCCCCACCTCCAACTTTTTAATCCAAACTACATTCAGAAGTGATTAAAAATATCCTTTTCTGCTTAAAATTATATTGAATTGTGTCAAAGTCCATTTATTTTATTTTTTGTGTATCTCAAACCACCAAGTTCATCTCTAACTATGTGATTCACTGTCAGTTTTGTGTTTCTGTGTTTGTGTGTTTGGGTCTGGTTGAGTCTTACAGATGTGTTACAGATGAGCAACAGTTTTCCACAATGTGTACATTTTCAGCAAACAGGCTGATTGAATTTGGATTTTGTTTTGCCGTGAAAATTTCTTGCTGGAAGTTGAAAAATGTTCGTTTCAAGCAGATGTGTCTCCTCAGTTCACATCACCTAAAGTGAACCTTCCTCAGCTGCCTCCATTGACTTTGCTCACTCTTATGGTTCCTTTGCATTGAATCAGGGTTCGTTGTGAATCAGATTTTTTACTATTTTTTATGTACTACAGTTTAGTTGACAGGAAAGTTATTGTTTAATAAGCTCAGAGTGCATTTGTGGGACTCCTGCCTGAGTCTTGGCCTGAAGGCAGCAGGGCCTGAACAAACCAGTCGGCCTCTTTCTTTCTGCAGTAAAACTTTGCCAGCTGCCCCTTAAAGTCGACGTCACGAGCAGGAAAACAGCCGCGGCCGATCCAGACGGATGAGGGAATGGATAAAACGTGAGTGGCGTCAAGAAGGAGAATTCAACAGCTAATCCAAGTTGGCAGAGGTTGTCGGAGGTGTTGCACAGCTGGGAAGGAAACGCCGCCTCTGCTTCAGGAATACGTCTTTGTTTCTGTCCGACAACTGATTAATGTGCTGATGTCCTCAGGCGATCGTGATGGTTACAGGAAGAGTCAGGAAAGTGAGGGCTCATGGGATGGGAGCAAACTTTGTGGCAACAATATATGGATAATCAAACTGTCAGGTGGGTGTTTCTGACATGAAGGAGTCCTTTAAGTAATTTGTTTTTTTTCTGTTCGTTTTTAACCATCTGACAGTTTTTTGGCTTTTCTGCAGAAGCTTCGTGGCTGCAGAGAGGACGCTGTGGTTTTGTCAGATGTTCAGTCCACAAATGAAATCCAGACAAATAATTGTTTTAAGATCAATGAGACCAAGTGCAGATATTTATGGTAACCAGTTAACGAAACCTACAGGTCAATGTTTTCAATTAATCAGTGAAACATCTCAACATCTGTGAGATAGATTTGCACAAAATTATTAACAGAAGATTAAAGCACTTGATTTTTCTTTTTTTTCTTTCTTCTTTAATCATCTCTCAACTCTGAGATTTTTATGTCTCATTCCAAAAAAAGATTTGGACGAAACAAAATTTCTTCCAAAATGAATGAGCAGTTGCAGTTCTTTGTTGCTGACAGTAAAATGATGAAGTTTAAGCACCACAGACCGAACGTCGTCACTGTTTCTGAGTCAGCTGGAAGAGTCAGAGTTCACATTTCAGGGTCGATCAGATCTGTTTGGCCTCTGGTTTCAAACAGCTGGAGGTGGTTTGTGTAGTTTTGTGCTCAAATTTATGTGAAAGCATCAGCACAGAGAAGACGTTTGTATTATTAGAGTCACTTTCTATGTATTTGTGAGTCACAGGCCTGTCAGAAACAGTGTATCTGCCACCTAGTGGGCATTTACGGTAAAGCAGAGAGGCTGGACTTGCTTGCTGAAAAATGACACATGAACAGATCAGATCAATCTGCAACTACATTAAGTCTTTACTGATGAATGAAGAACTATTTGAGTGGTTGAAAAACTACTTAAACATGAATTAGCACAAGTTTTTCTTGGATAAATTGCATAAAAATATGTGTATTTAATGTGACGATTGATGATTTGCAAAATATACACTTTGACCTGCAAAAGTTTAAATGGGAAGCTTATGAGCTGTTCAGTTAAGGTTTGTTGCTAGAAAAACGCACCTGACACTCCACACAGACTGATGGTTGTGTTGCATTATGGGTAATGTAGGCACATAAAGAATGAGTCATGGATTTTAAAGACGTTCGGCTGTTTTCACGCTGCTGTTTTTGTATTTTGATTCTTTTTTTAGAATGAGGAATACTTTTTTAAATGTAGTATCTTTTATGTGTAAATGTGATGAGACTGTAATCATCATGGTGGGAAACCAGAAAACTGTGAAACATCAGAAATCCTGGTTTTTATTGCATCTCAGGACCAACTGTCGTCACATATTTAGAGAAACAACACATTCAATTAGCTGAAAGTATTAAAATGAAACCTGATCATTTGTTTTCTGCAGTTTCATACAAACCACACACACACACACACTCTGTCTTTGCTGGAAAGGTTTCCACTACAAGCTCATGAGGAGCATCTGACACATCTGGGAAACATTCACGACAGAGAAGCTGCCAGTTTCATTAAACAAAGTGAGGGATTAGACAAGAGCAGAAAAATCTAATCACACCGACTCAAAAATCCTCCATCGAGCTTTAATACGATCCAGAAAAACCTCGAGCTCGATCTGATTTATCTGTTTTCACAGCCACAAGCTTTCTTCTTACATGTTTCACTCCCAAGAGAGCAGGACTGTGATTCAGGCAGCTTCTCAGCACACTGACGCTTCTGTTATACTGGACGAGATCTGTGTGTGTGTGTGTGTGTGTGTGTGTGTGTGTGTGTGTGTGTGTGTGTGTGCTGACAACAGTGATGAACTCAGTGTTTCTCTGCACAGCAACAGTGACGAGACTCAGCTTCGTCTCCAGCGTTTCCATCACAACACGGACGTCTTTTTGTGGATCGACGGCCTGTTTTTCCTCGTTAATTGCTGCGTCCGACGGTGTGAAAAGTTCAACACTCCCTAAAAAACACTGAGATCAAAATCATTTGCCACCGCCGGTCTTCATCACTCATGTCTGAAGACAAACAAACTTCTGGCAAAAGTGGCTGTAGAAGTCTGGTTTTGTGGGAAAAAAGCAGTAAAAGTTTGTCACATAGTTTGTCAGCAGATAAAGTGGAAATGTCATTTATCTCCACAGGTTTTGAGATGTTTTTTTGGAAGCTACTGATAAATGAGAATAATTTATTTTTAACTGAGTTCTTTTCTTTTTGTTCACATTCTTAAAACTATCTCTAGTTTTGTTTTTCATTACTTGCTTATGAAACACAAACAGCTGCTGCAGACAAACGACCTTCTGGTATTTGTGTTCAGACATCCAAGATGCACTTTTCGTTCCAGGTTTCAAAATTTCTGCCTTTTTTTAATTAGAAATTATTACTAAAAAAACAAAGACTTGAATTAATATGTTTGTGTCAGCAAAACAAACTAAGTTAAGTTTCTAACAAACTTTTTTAACCCGTCCTGCTCTCAGATTCGAGTTGGAGTGATGCTCAAATCCTCAGTTCATAGTCGTTTTCTTATCGGTGTTTGATCAGTTTTTCACGTTCAGCTCTTAATATTGATGAGGAGGAAGCAAGATGACTTGATCCTCATTTATTTCTTCATTAGTTTAGAAAAAAACGGTTTAAGTCTTTTATAACCACTTGTCTTATCAGGAAAAGTGGAAAAATGAAAAATCTGGAAAACCTGACAACACCATTTGTTTCCACAATGTCCCAATTTTATCATAATCGAAATAATAATAATCAAAAATGACCTTTTTTTTAATGTTAAAATCATGAAAACAGAGAGGAAACCAAAGAAAAGAGCTTTATTTTGTTTTATTTATGCAAATTTTCTCTTTAAAATGAAGCCCTGCACAACTATAATGAGTTCCTTTAGTTTTTAGTCAATATTTAATAAGCTCCATATGAACTACAACAATATGAAAATAAGCTTATATAAGGTTAAAATAACTGAGTTTATTTGTTTTTAAGATTTTAACATGTACAAATCAGTACATAACCTTTATTTAGTGATACGTGACTAAATCTATGAGAAGACTCACCTGTTAGGTGGATTTGCACACTTTTTATTCATATTTAATCATAAAGTTTGATCAAACATTTTCAAAGTTATCACTCAGTTGGATTCATGTGTTTAGCCTTTATCAATAGTTGCTCACCTGCCATCTAAAGAGGCTTTGCAGGAGAGATTTCATAGAAGATAAACCCTGATGTTTTCGTTTCAGTCCTATGTGCTGTAACACAGGAAGTTCAGTTTCTCCACGCAGTCTGTTGGCTTCACACTTCCTGTGTCGCCCTTTGAAAAGGCCCCGCAGTGATGCCCCATGACGGGGCATCTGGGCAGATCAGAGAGCAACATTTCCTCCTCGTTCATCCACAGCCAATCACCGGCCAGGAAACGGAGGCCTGACCACACCTGAGGAGAGGAAGCAACCAATGAACCTCCATCTATGCAATAACACACCTGCAATAATAAAAAAGTCACCTGTTGTCCACAAAGTTTTTCTACAAACCTGTAAACGAGAAACTCCAGCTGCTAAAAAACAGGTTTGCTTTAGTTGTTCAGCTGTTGCATTCAGGAACATCTCATCATCTCAAGCTGTTGCTGGATTCTCTGTGAATCGGCTCAAACCGGCTCCTCGTGAACTCACCTTCTCGGTGTCGGCCTCCTCCACCCTGTTCATCACGTAGCTCAGCTGGGCTCCCTGCACGCTGACCAGCTCGTGGTTGAACTCTGAGCTGGACGACGACGACGACGGCTCCAGGGCTCTGCAGTGCTCCAGCGCCTCCTCCCAGGTCTTGTTCTCCTTCACCAGGACCAGGTTGTCTCTGGTGCAGATGGAGGGGAACCGGGCGGAGCAGTTTTGGGTTGCCATCTCCCCGCTCCTGGAGGTCATTGTGACGCAGCCGCCGTTGTTCTGTGGCTCATCTGAAGCCCATTTCCTGTAGTCTGACACCCCTGTGCTCCACTTCCACGTTCCCCCTGCAGAACAGGTGAAGAAACTTCAGTAAGTTTTGTGCAGATGAGGTGAAAGTTTGTCTTTTTGACGTTTTTAGAAAAGCAACTATCCATCCCATCATCAGCTTTACGGTTTCAGATGGTTTAACAGGATTCACAGCAAGAAAAGCTGAAAAAAAATCATAAATAAAAGCAGGAATTTTGCACAAAATAAGTTAATTACAGCATTTTTTAACCCATTTGTCCGTCCTTTAAGCTGATAACAGAGGGTAAAGTGTGTGAACTGTTTACTTTACAAGCCGTGTTCATGGTTTTTTAAAGATTTTGGAGATGCATGATGGTTTTACTCTTTTTTGTTTTTGCATCGTCAGCAGCAGATTTTTCAAACACTCTTTACCACATTTTTTTACTTTTTGTATCCAGATGTGTTTTCCCGTCACAAAGCTACAGGATCTTAAAGTCTGTGAGCTTCACAGGACAGATGTTGAGCTCTGTGAGGTGGCAACCAAAAGAGTTCATGGATGAGTTTCATGGCTGAGCGGCTTTGGAATAGTTTATAGAAAGTGTGACGGATTGTTTTTACCGTCTCTGTGCAATCCGATCCAGACCGGGAAGTCCCGCTGACGGACAGCAGAGTTTAAGGTGGACTGGTCGACGATCAGTGCCAGATCGTGGAAGTTTTCCCTGCAGTACCGCTCGGCTTCAAACCACGTCTTCGACTCAGGTACGAAGGTGTACTGGTAATCTGAAGGCTTGGAAACGTCGCTGTTCAGACAGATGAAAAACAGAGATTCCTCACAGCTGGTGCCATAAAACCTTTCAAGAGAAATATGAACGACAAAATTAGTTTGTTCAGTTTGTCCTTTAGAGAAGAAAAATAAAAACAAAGCTTTATTTCTTCCCTCCTGTGGACGAAAAAGCTCAGTGCAGCTTTAGAAAACAAAATGCAAATCGACAAAACACAAGCAAATTCAGAAACACACTCATCAATCTGACAGCAAATATGCAGCAATTAAAAAAAACACAATGCAAATACAGAGAAGGGCGACACCAGGTGGTCAGATAATCAACCGATAACGCTTCAGTCAATCAATCAGAAACTTAAAGGGAAAAATTTAAATGTTAAAGACCGTGAAAGTTTGGAATTTGGACGTAAACTGTGTCCATATAATAAATCTATTGACTTAATAAGCAACAATGAGGGTTAAAGTTGAGAAAAACATGTTTATTTGTACTTAAAAAGGGTTTAAAGTTGTAATTTTCAGTATTTTAGAACCTGTGGTTTCTGTGTTAAGTTCAGCATAGATAAGTTCTCCATTTATGAATTATTATTATTATTATTATTTTTATTAATGTTAATTGATTGTTTCACCAATTAAACCTCTGTCCAGCTGTTTTTATACGAGAGTTTAGTCCCATAATTTAACCTTAAACACCTGTTGAAGACTTTCGGTGTAAATTAGCAGCAGTTGATGAGTCAGATGTTCAATTTGCATGAACTTTAAAACAGCTGTGACTTTGTGAGGAGATTTTATCAATAAACAATCAGCCAATCAGCTCTTTGAATCTCTTGTGTTCAGGTTTATTTGAATGCAGTCAGATTCTGTAATTTAATTATTATACAGAGATATCGATAATTAAATTAGTGATATCAAATGATCTAATCAAGATTTTAATTTTAAGACTTTAAAACTGAGCTAATCCATATCACCAGGAAAGAGTGTGTGTCTGAGTGTGTGTTTTTTTACAGCATTTGATTGGCCGAGGCCTTGAAACACAAACAACCTGTTCTGAATCAGATGACTCAGACTTTTAACTTCAAACCAGGAAGACGAACTCAGAAAACAAGTTTCCACGTCAATCAAACCAACTTAATATCCACTTTAACATCAAATATAATAAATCTGCATAACATGTAAAAGCCTCTCTTTACCTTTTGTTGCTGTGATGGACCGAAGCACAGCTTCCAATGTAGTAATCCTCATGGTGGGCCCAAAAGTCCAAGGTGTTCCTCAGTCCGTTAGACCAAGTCCATTCATATCGGGGAGTCGATGGGTCGACGGGCCTCTTGCGCAGACCGATCCACGCCTGATATCGATTCATGGAAAAAGATTCAAAGTCTGACTGCGTGTAGATGGTGGCCAAGTCGGCGCTGGGGTTTGAACTGTTTGGACAGAAAAAAGAGAGTTTATTTGTCTGAAAACAGGCGATTAAAAAGGCATTTTTAACAGTAGAACACGTTTGCTTTGTGTTCAGGCAGAGAGTTCGTTCAATTTGTAGATATTTGATCATAAATATTGATTGATCAAATACAGTCTTGGACTTGATTGTGGCCCAAAATAAAAACTGAAGAAACATTTAATTACTGGAGATTTTTCACTCGAAATGACAATTTTCAACCTCATGGTGGCGCTAAAGGAAAGTTATGGTATCACAAAAGTCAGCAGGATTTATCTTTAAAAACCAAGAACATCTGTTTCCAGAGGCACCGAACTGTCCTCTAGCGCCACCATGTGGTTGATATTTAGATGTTTCTGAGTGAAATATTAAAACTTTTGGTTAAATTGCAGTGAAATCTGGTTCAGAGGTTCGTTTCTCCATCAGGCTGAACTGAAGTGAAGTAACTCAGGTGATCTTTGAAGGTTTCATCCAGCAGCTTCGGGTCAAAACGCTTTGATTTTTAAAACTAATGACTGTCAGTTTTGCTAAAAGCAGTTTGTTCGGATGCTAACACGGTAAAAATCAGGACGCTAACAGTTTGACTGTGAGCTTGTTTTGCACAAAGATCACAGATCTTCATGAAGAAAACTCTTGTTCTGCTGAAGAGGAACATCGGAGTTCATCTTCTCTTTACTGTTCACACCATCTGAGGATGTTTTCTTTCATCCGTTTCACTCTTTCACACCTTTAAGCTTCATCCAGTCGCAGTTCGGGATGAAAACATGAATGAAGAGTGAATCTCACCTCCTGCAGCGTCTCTGAGCTTCCTGCCAGGTGTAATGATCCATGGAGTACCGGCGGTATCTCCACAGCACCGATCCCAGTGCAAACATCTGACTGCTGAGGAGGAGGAGGAGGAGGAAGAGTCCTGAGGAGCTGCTCTTCATCATCATCTTAATTCTGTTGTATAAAGAACATCATATTAAACCATGTGTGTTAGTCTGCAGTGATGATAAAGAAGAAATTTGACATTTCTTTGAATTATTAAGCAGATAAATGCATTAATTTATCTTTTATTATGGACGTTAAGTGACTAAAAATGTTATTAACCACCTTTAAAAACCAGTGGACTGAGTTAAAGTCGGTGTTACCTGTCCTGACGCGTCGCTCTGCTGCGATCTGCTCAGAGAGAAAAGCCTGACGCTGCTCGATGAGCCTCAAACGTCAGTGAGCCTCAAACATCAGCTGAGCTCCACACATTTGAACGATCATTTGACTAAAAACACACTTAAATCAAATATTGTGCCACCGCATGTCAAGAAACCATTTGAATGTTGGCAAATGAAGCCAGATTTACCTAAAATATAGATAGAGTGTAATTTGCCCAGGAGATGTGAGGAAGCAGGTGAATAAAATCACTTTGTTTCCTGCAGAGTCGCGTTAAAGCATCTTAAAGAGGTTAAAATCAGCAGTTCAGTCACTGATTTAACTCACAGCCCAGGAAACACTGAACAAGGTGCAACTATGAAACACAAACATGATAAAACATGTTAATTTCAGAGACTGAAGCAAATATCGAACTGAAAATGGCAGAAAAAAAATCATCCTCAGGTAACTAAGTGGTGGATTATAACGAAAGGAAGCCATGTTTGTTGCTGCTCCCGGTTCAACATGTAAAATTTAACGATGACGGAGGAAGATTTGTTCAGAAAAGACTTTTGTTTTTCATTTGTTTCTTCACCAAATCGTCAAAACAGAAAGCAAAGTTAGAGATTTGGTGCAGATAATGCTGCCTGCTGACTCAGCAAAGTGCTGTTTCAAATAAGGCATCAAATAAACGACTTATTCTGCTGTAATATTTGGTTTTACTCTACATTTCTGACTAACAATGAATGAAATTAATGGAATAGAATGAAAACATTCATCCAGAAACACCTGATTTAATATTACGCACAAAAAAATGCCCATTTAGAGCAACTAATTTATCTAATAACATCCTTTTACCAGGTTTTTTTTAGTTATAATATCAAAATGATTATTTAGGCATCTAAAAATATAAACATCATTTAAACAAATTATATTTATAAAAATACAACATTACAGAGGAAACTTTCTGCATATTAAGTTTTATTATGCATTGAAAACTGCAATTAAGCTGCAAGTAAAGTCCGAAGAGCATCTGAAACAAAAAGAAAACTCTTATTAGTGATAAATATTTTCTGTCAGCTGACTGAGTTTTAACATTTAAAGCATTTTACACAGTTTGTTTTCTGCAGGACTTTCAGTGCTCAGCTTTGCTTGTTTTTAAGCGTTTTGCTGCTGCACTTGATCAGCTGACCTGATGATTAGCGTCCATGTTGGGACGTGTCGGTCAGGTTAACTCACCTGGGTGGGACATGCTCCTCTCCAGCTGTTTGAAGGTTTCTCCGGTCAGCGAGCGGATCTCGTCCTTCAGCCGCCACTGGCCGTCCAGAGTCAGATGCCAGAAGCAGGACTTCCTCTTGCCGTCTCTGCACAGCTGGTTGAAGGTTTTGCGGAAGCTGTTGTTGAAGCACAGGTTGTGTCGGATGGTGTTTTTCCAGCCGTCCGGAGCCGTCTGGAAGAAGGGGAAGTGCTCTCTGGAAGAAGACCAGAAGGAACATGATGGAGCTTAAACCTCAAAATCCAGCTGTGGTTCCACATGTTTCCCCAAACCAGATTTCATACAACAGCTTTCTTTACAAAATCAGTCTGAAAACATCCAATTAGTCCACAGATGATCGAATTATCTTATTAAATGGGACCTTTATTTCCATTTCCTGTTGTGTTCTCACCTGGTGAAGTGGTAAATCTGCTGGACCTTCAGGCTCCCAGTGTGGCTGCTCTTCAGCGCTAAAGCGATGAGGATGCAGTAATTCACTGGTGGACGAGGCCAGCAGCCCGGCTTCAGGGTTTTACTGTCCTGGAAACAGGCAGAAACAAATCAGTTTTAACATCTACAAAGTACCTGAAAAAAAAACAAACACATAGAAACTCCACATTTTGGCTTTAAAGTACAGAAAATAAAACTAAAACTAATAAAGTTACAGCAGCAGACACACGTCAAACCAGAAATCTCCTACATGAAATTACTAAAACTGCTCGAACATCAGCAGATAATTCTGAATTCATGTGAAGTAATTAGGATTGTTTAAATTTTCAGGTGAGAAAAACTTCCCACATCCGCCTGAAGGATCCAGACCGGACCCTCGTGGTCTCACCTTGGCTTTCGTGGTCCTTCCTTTGCGTCTGGTCTTCGCTGGTCGACAAGAAACGTCTTCATTCTTGATTTAAATGTTTAAAATTGAGAAATAACATCTGTAACAAAGACTCATGTATTAACATCTATGATATTCTGGGTATTGAAAAGCATATTGAGACCTGATAATAGGAGATAATTGAAACAAACAGGCAGGAAAAAGTCTGTGATTGTGATCAGATGTTTTAAAAATACTCCTGTTAACTCCAGAAGTAACTGAGTGTTACCGTATTTTCCGCACTATAAGGCGCATCGGATTATAAGGCGCACCTTCAATGAATGGCCTATTTTAAAACTG
>JAQMCX010000001.1:28525158-28547129 GCA_029814765.1 Acanthurus leucopareius
CACACACACACACACACACACACACACACACACACACACACACACACACACACACACACACACACACACACACTCGTGTCAGGCCTCACTCTAATGCAGTAGTTTGTTGCTGGAGCTCAGCAGACAAAAGGTTTTCTGTTCTGTTCGATCTCGTCATTTGAGTCACAGAGAGTTGATTCATGTTTTTCAAGACCTCAAAAACATTTCGAGCTGATACATTTTCTCATTTTCGTTCTTTTGTTATTTTGTGAGAAACTCTGCTAAAGCACCAGGTGCGTTTCCATTTTTTTTTTTTGCGCATTTTTAATTAGTATCAAACTTGAGTGAAAATACAGAGATGTGAAAGAAATCCCAAATGTCACATTTCTCAAAATTACATATTGAGATTATATTACATGAAACAAAGAGAAAAAACATATTTCCATTAGTTTTTTTACATTAATTACTATTCTGTTAAGTTTTACTTGCACAGTTTAAATAAGATCATCTTGCAGCTCTTTTCTCCTGTTAAAGGTTAAATGGCTGAATTGATGATTTGCACCAACAACAAGTTACATTACATATTTATATCATTAACAGTATAATTTTCTCCAGAAATTTGATGAAAGTTTGTGCTTCATTTGGGTGAAAACTTGAAAAAGATCAACACAAACACTACTTCTTTTCACTGTTTTCACTGGGGCTGCAGCCCTAAAATGGAGCTGACATGGGGAGAAATTTTCACTTTCACGGAAACCTAAAATGCATCATTACTGCATCAACATAGGAGCGATTATAAACATTTAATTCATTTAAGTTAGTCACAGATCAGGTTCAGCTGTGTCCTTGTTGAGACACTATAAGTGTATTTGAATCTGAAAGATAAAGATGTTCCTTGTTTACTTTTGAATTTCTTTGCAATGACTTCTTTTAATGAAACTGTTCAATATTTTAAAAAATTATACTTATTTGTTTTGGGACACGGGATGGTTATTGTAGAGATTAAACAGACACTATCTCGTCGTTATCCTGAGCTGATCACCTGTTGAGTATCAAACTTCTTGTCTTACTTTTGCAAAGAAAAAAATGTGTGTAAATCCCAAATGTGAAGTTACTGCACTGAGTACAGGGTTAATTTCCTCTGAGAGAAAGTGACTCTTCTGCGTTGTTTTCCTCTCATTGATAGAAAACACAGACTGGCCGACGTCAGTCTGCACATCAGTATATTTGTTTGTCTGTCGTCTAAAGATCAGACAGAGAAAAGAGAGCACGCTGCTATTTAAACTCAAGCTTGTCATCTTTTTCCTTTAAAATTCCTCCCTAGTTGTCTCCATCTTTTTGTGTCTCCCCCCAAAAATTCTATCAAATCCGAACTGTCTTGTTTTGACGACGCCTCTTCACCTCTGTCTCACCGTCTGTCTCACTTTTTCCATCTCACACCCCGACACACACATTTCTCAGAGGTGTTTCTTTCTTTCATGGTGTAAATGGGACTGCACTTCACGAGGGAACGCACGAGATGCTCCAACGGATGGATGGATGGATGGATGGATGGATGAACGGTGCAATGAAGATGTCAGGTGGGTGCATGATGGATGGAGGAGAGTGATGGAGAACAAGGCAGAAAGAGATTCTCTGAAAACATGGAGGTAAGAATAAGAGAGGAAAAAAGAGGCAGAAACACAAAGAAGAAACCTGATTAAAAATACTTTACTCTGACGACACAGAGTACTTCATTACTTTGCTTCAGCTTCAAGAAAAACTTCACCGAATCACAAAAAGAAAACATCTTTTTCCTGATCAAATCTCACAGTATTGATACAGCAAACCATGATAATAACTAAATATCAACCCTGTAACTTTTATCACCCACTGAATCAACATTTCACTCGGATGACAGTGATGCATCGATTTAAAGACGCAGTGACTTTAAGAAAAAAGGCTCTTTGACTACAAATCCTGTTCCCACATTAAAACACGATTTGATTAATATTAGACAAAATAAAAAAAAGAGAACTGCCATATTCAAAGCAGCAGAGCCTGAAATATTTTGTGCTTTTTAGTGTCATATGAGTCAAGCTCCAAAAACAAGGACACATGCACTTCCCATAATGCAACACAACAAAGCTGCCTGGCAATCACACTGAAATGTTTCATCAAACTAATGGATGCACTGCTATGAAATGATTAAGTTTGCTGCAGAAGTTCAGGACATTTGTGATTTTAAATGAAATATTCTAAAAACTAGTTGAAGGATTATCTTTAAAATTGGAACAGAAACAGAAATTCATGTCCTCTTCATGGTGAATCCTGGTGACTTTGGTGAAAGGTACATATTTTCCACCCTTCTTCAACTTCTGCAAACGTAACATGTGCAAGGACGGCTTATGTGAATGCAAACAGCCCTTTACAACTGAACAGATGATTCGTATCAGGCTCCAAATTTCTGTGGTTCTCCAGAGACTCTGTGCTCACTAAGTCTCAGCCACTCTGGAGATATTAAATAAATCCCTGAACAATTTGAATAGAGCGGATTCAGACACTGTTTGACAATTTGACAAGCACTTGGTGTAAAACACACGGACTCCTCATGGATAAACCTGCATTTCCGTGTGCATGTTATTGAAGACCGATGCACTGATTTAATAAATGTCTTAAAAACAAGAACAGTGTGTCGGAGGCTCCTGAGTTTCTCTACACCTGCATGAAAAACTCTGGATGTGAAAGTCTTTTCTAAACCTGCAGGGAGATGTGCTATATTGTGAAACCTTTTTTCATTCTCGGAAAGAAAATTGATGTCCGAGGCATCTGCTAACACAGTGCAGGGGAAAAGAGAGGGAGAGCTGGAAGGAACGGTGAGAGACGGAAGGTAAAGGAGTGTCAGTACATGTGAAAGACAAATCAAAGTGAGGCTGGAAGGTGAGAAGCTAAAAAGAGGAGAGTCCTTAGCGCGGAGCAATGTCCTTCTCCCACTGGGTGTCATTACAGACTCCACTGGGCCACACGATGCCGAGCCGGGCACCATCGCATCGTAATGACAAGTATTAAAATACATCATTTCTGTTCCCTCCGTCATCCTAACACTTCCACCCTTCACCTCTTTGACATCTCTGTCCGTTAGGAGGCCATAAAGAGATCACAGCCCATGTAAGATATGCTGGACTGCAGGAGGAAAGGTTGCTGTGTTTTTAAGGTAATTTATGATTATGTCAGTGTTCGAATGAGACTACATTAACGATCCATGGTGTGTGGTATAAGATGCATGGCACAAGTGCATTAAGAGTGTGTCTAGCTTCATTTTGCTAGTTAACAGCAGATAATCTGTGCACAAAGTAAGGCACACAGCCTAAAGATGGTGTATTTAGACACTCAGTCATAGGTTTGTTTTGGGTGTGACACCAATTAAGCCAATCAGAGTGCCACATGCTACTCCCTGTTAAAGCCAGGTGTGCCAGGACGTGACGTGTTGCAAGTTCAAAGGTGGAATTAGGTCAAATTAGCAGTGAAAGTGAGCAGTTTTCATCATCAGTGTGTATAAAATGCAGACTGTGTGTGCACTGTGGACTCACATGTTGGCGCATCTTACTTTCTGACTCTAACCCGCCATTTAAATAGCAAGAAAAACACTGAGCCTTGACTTAAGACCAGCTTTTTGTTGGTTTATTGCATTGACACTTTCTCCAGTGCCTCATCGGTGCGCCAGACCACACTTCATTGTAAGACCAACACTCCTGTGGGCACACAGAGCTGTTCAAGTACACTTGCAACTTATGCAACACGGGGGCTGGGTGTGAAAATGACAACTGCAGTGGTCTGAAATGGCACTTGTGCTATGCATAAAAAACGGGCCCTAAGAGTCTAACGACATGCTAGCAGGCTAAAGGCTAACAAGTCTCAGTTTGAGGTGTTGGGTGTGTTGGCATACTAACATTTGCTGCAGTAGTTTCCGCTAAGTACATGTGCAGCTGAGGCTGATGGGCATGTCATTAGTCCAGTTCACTTATTAAACCGAACAGAGAACAAGCTGAAGTTCTGACCTCATGATGGTGCTTGAACCAAAGCATTTTAGTGGTAAGGATTCATCCTCCAGCGACTATGAATGTCTGTGCAAATGCTCATCTTAGTTCAAGTGAATCTTTGTGACAAATTTGATTAAATATCCTCAAGACATTCCCGAGATTTTATGGTCACGAGATTGGGACAGACATCCGAACAGACAACCGGAAAACATAGCACCTCCATTAGTGTCTCCCACCAGAATCGAGGTGCAATAAAAAAACATTCCTCCAGCTTCACCTCAGATCAGCTCTCTCCTTTAAAGAAATGTTGCACTGTATTCATTTTTTTATTAATTAAAATTGCATCTTTGCTTCAACAGTGAAAGCAGAAAAATGTACCATTGCTGTTGCAGAATTCCATATTTAAAAAACCATCACATTGAATGAAATGAAGACAGCAGCTGCAAATCAGCTTCATGATTTATCAATATTTTTTGCAGAGGCTCGACTGATATGCAGATGAAAAAAAAAATTGTGAGGTGTTAATTTATCTCCCTTTGCTCTCACCGGTAAATACGTTTGCCTTGTTAACTGTGCATATTAGGAAAGACGCGACAGAGTAAACAACGATGGAAGCAGCACAGCATGCCTTGTTAAATTATCTACTGTGAGTGTGTGTGTGTGTGTTTTTGTGTGACAATGTGTGTCTTTCTGCCCTGTATAAGTGAGTGTGTGTGGGTGTCAGAGCGAGTATGAGGGGAGGCGGTCGGTGCTGGCTGGATCTGATCTGGGGTCTGATCTGCAACCACAGCCTGTCGGCTCACACAACACACACTCTATAATTGGACTCAAAGGAGCGAGGAGATCCGCCTGCAGGCTTCAGATTATGCTTATATATGGCATACATTGCCGTCCTAGCATCTATCTAATATTTCTGTCGTAGGCCTGCATTTAGCATTGTATGAGAAGAAGACTGTCCTACCCGAAAGCATCACACAGCATCATGCCTGTGATGTCAGAAGCAATCTGGGTTTATTTGGCACAAAAATCAGCTTCTAGCCTGTTGTGTTTTATCTCCAGAAACGTTTTTTATACGACAATAGATCACTTCTCTGAGGCATAACACACAGATAATCACAGGGACAATTACCTCTAGTAATTGACTTTCCTTGAGTTTAATTTGAAATTTAAAAAAAATGCAACAACAATAAAAATAAATAGGGCACACCCAATAAATGTTGCATGGGTGAGGAGAGGTACAGAGTCTCAGAAGTGCCAATGTTGCTTAAAGACTAAATTTTAATCAAAATAATAATCATGCATACTAAATAAACAGGAGAGTATGATTAAAATGGTCTGTGAAATAAGAATATAAACATGTTTTTTTACTTAGATTTTATGTTTAAAATAATAATAATGACATTGTGACACCTTTAACCATACGAAAAAAGCCTCAACAATTGAACAACTTCCTGATCAACAAGTTTTGAGCCCCAAATCTGACATTTAATTGACATTTTAAACACAAAATGTAATTACTACCACTAGAGGGCTCTCTATCAAAACAATTAAAACAGAAGTCCTAGTTTGATGATGTCATGAAGCAGTGTGGGATTATGGGATTTGTTTCTTTCCTTGTTAAACAGCCTTTATTGTAGATGTAAATCTCTGAGGCAGAAATCTTCACAGACAAAGTAATGTGTTAAAGTTTGATTCACGTTACATTTAGTCACATTTGCCGACTTCCCTCCTCACTCTCTGACTGGTGTTACCCCGGAAGTTACGGACAGGAACTAAATGAAACATTATTGTGAAGAAATTGACAGATTTCTCTGTTTTAACATTGTCTGAATGTTTGAACACAACCTTACAAAATATATATATAAAGATGAAGTAATTTTAAGGCATTTTTATTGGGAAATTTTACATATTGCACTTTATATTATAAATACTTTATCCTGCATTGAACCATAATGTATTTCTACATTAAAAAAGTGTATTCTATGCACCACAGCTGATACATGATGAACAAATTAGACTGTGTCCTTGTGTAATCTGTGTCTAATGATGTGATGCTAATGTCTCAGTGGGTTCATATTTTGAGAGCTGCGGCTCACGGCACAAACAAAACACGCCAGGTGTTTGATGTCTGAGCAGCTCGCTCGCCGTCACGTGCAGCTTTTCACTTGAAATTCCAATCATGTGGCTGTTTTTCCATTAATTTGTTTTAGTTTCACCAGTGGTGTGTGTGTGTGTGTGTGTGTGTTGTTGTTGTTGAGTAGCTTCTCCTCTGTATTCATGCTTTGTTATGGGATGCAGAGTGTTTCCATAGAGCAGAGCACAATTCATTTGAGCTCATTATGTGGTTAGCTGGAAGCTTACAGTCTGCATTGTTAACTGTTTTGATTCACTCACACTGCTCTCATCAGCACTGTTTTCCTGCCCGACACCAAACAGCAATTAGCAGCTGAAGGCCAGATATTTTTCTCAGAAAAATGCTGAAGACCAAAAGTACTTTAGGAGAGTAAAAAATAAACTCGCATTCATTAAGTTATCTGAAAAATAGGCTAAAATAAATGCTTAATGTTGTCTGCTTGTAAATGACACAGCTTCTAGCACTGTTTTGCAATATAATAATACTCAATGAATATTAAGAATATAATTAAAATGATCAATTTATATTAAATTTCATATTAACTGTTAGCAGGCAGTGGACAGCAGAGTCCTGCAGTGTGTTTTGCTAATGAAGCTAACGGAGCTAATAGCTTTCAGCTAAAGGAGTTCCACGTGATGATGAAGGTGAACCAGCCAACATGGACGAAGTTTATTAGCCACATGTTTTCAATCAGCTGCCGGTCTGTTACTGTCACAGTTCAGTAGGGCTGTAACGGATCACGGATGATTCGTGGTCCACACAGATCACACCCCGATTAGCGGCATGTCACGTGAGCCGTGGATTTGTTGTTTTTTTTTTTACTAAGAAAGAAAAAAAAAAGTTTCCGACAAAATGGTTGCAGTCACTTTTAAATTGACATACTATTTTAACCTCTTGAATGTTGTTCCTTGCTTTACGTGTTATTTTACCAATAAATGGAAAATTGAATGCAAAATTATATGTGCCACTTCATTTATTTATTTATATAATTTTTTTTAAAATTTACTGATCCAAAAAACAATTTAATCCATTGCTCAAAATTCGTAATATGATCCGGTATGTGATCCGTTACAGCTCTACTGTTCAGCCTGCTGATGTGTCGGTTTCTTCTACGGAAACAACGGGATTGTTGTGTCTTTCAGCAATGATCTGCAGAAGAGGGACCCTTATTTCCTATATATTCATTTTTCTATTAAGTTAAGTATCAAAAGCAAAGCTAACTCGAGTCACCAGCAGCTCAGCTTCACATTTATTTCTAACACAAATACTGTCAGACAGTTATTGAAAAATAGATCCTGCCCAAGGTTATGGAACATAATGTCACCTAAGAAATCACTTAATGAAAAGACCATTTTCAGTTTATGTTCACATTGAACATTTGTTTAAGATGCAAAGGTTTGGACCAATCACTAGCTTCCAGACTTTCTTGTTTAAGTAAACTGTGTGAAAACAGTTTTTTAGTATGAATTCTGCATTAATCTGTGCTGTTATGCTCAAACTTTCAAGTAAAATCACAATAAGGAAACAAATCCCTGAGTGTAGCGGGATTTAAAGTAAAGGATAAGACAATTTCTTCCACCATTGACAACAACTTATTTTTAAAATATTATTCAGGAATCTAATAAACATCTGGATCTGAAAGTTTGTCAGAATCAAAAAGCTTCAGATTTCTATCTACACAAAGAAGCCATTTTCTATTTCCAAAGAGGTTAAAAGACCAGAATGCAACGTGGCAACATCTACTGTTTCTTTTTACTTCCCAATGTAAAAAACAGCTTGTTTGGCCTGACAGCCTGGCATCCTAATAAATATAGGAACTTATCTTATGGAGACACAGATGGAGGGGATAAAAGAAAAGCAGTAAAAAACTTGACCTTACTGTAAAATAGGACTAATTCTAATGAACCACACAGACTGGTGATAAGAAACCATGTCAGAGTCTAATTTCTCAGCAGGTGTTTTGCATACGGCGGCTAATTGGAAACATCTGCTAGGAAATTGTTGCATTGCACCTTCTGATTGTGCTGCAGTGCACCAGTGACTCCTCATAGGAAGCCTGATGCAGAGTGGATTTATTCTTTAATGAAAATTACACGGTAAGGATTGTGGTTTTTCTTTTTTTTCATGATTGCACGTTTATGCATGAAGATCAACTTAAATTGCCTGAGAGTCTTGATGACCATGCAGGTCGATAAGTTGCTGGACCAGGAGCTGAGGCTGAGCAGCTTCAGATGCTCCTGTCAGCTCTGATCAGTGTGATGGAGCAGAACAGGCGAACAGGGTGGCAACGGGCCACAAAGGGTCACGGCGGTATCAGGAAAACCAATATCTGTCTGCGCTAACTCTCAACTCGAGCAGATCCTGCTGGTCTCCTGAGAAAAACCTTCTTTCTGGCTTTAGTTTGGGTGATTTTCATGTGATGTTGCTCTATTATCAGTTAAAAAAAAAACTTATAATTGTTAGAAAGCCATGTTAAAGGTCTTTTGTTTAGCTTAACCCCGCTTTTTAGCCTTTATGCTACGCTAAAACCACTTGAGGCATTTCTGTTCAGAGTTCACAGAAATGAAAATGATCATAAAAACTCTTTTGACCAAACTTCTAATAAAGAAACATATAAGTTATTCAAATTCTTGGCTGAAATATTGATTTTAACTTCAGGGGTTTATTCTAAAAATCTATTTTTTCTGCAAAATTACACAAAACAGTCACAGTCAGTCAACATGGATTTTGTTTGTTGATCTAAATAAGCTTATTAAACATATATATGTGCATATTTTTAGATCACACTCATACTGTCTATTCCTGCCAACGACCCACAGCCGTGTTTATCAGTGTTTATATAATCTGCAGTGGGTTTTTTTAATATTCTGGCAGTGAAGCAGCACTCAGATGCACCATGTGTTTCGTGGTGTTTGAGGCGATTTCTCTTTGTTACCATAAATTCACATGGTAACGTGTTCGCAGTGAGCCAGCCTATCAGAGCGCCTCTGGAGAGCATTGTGGGAGCTCTGTCCTCACTCAATAACAGCTGAGACGTGCACACTTCACTGACCTTGAGCAAACGTTTTCTCCTCCTTTTTCTCCTTCTAACCCTGTGATTTTCTACATTTTTTCATGCAGAATAAAACGCATCTCAGAAATGTTTTGGATGTCGCTATATATTTAAAAATGAGAGTGAAAGTGCGTTAAATACGAAATCCCGACTAAATTTTGGGGAGCTGCTTTACAGATAGATTTAACGATGCAATGTAAACTGTTTTTCTTACAGAGTTTGCAGCTTAAAAGTGCAGCAACAGTAATTAAGGGGAGGTGGTGCGGCTTTGCAAAGGACATTGGAAATCCATCTCATTAGCTCTGAACAATACTCAACAGTCTATTTACTGATAATCGTCAACAAATTGAAACAAATGTGAGAAAGTGTGACGCACTGCAGTCGGCGGCTCTGTTTGTTGCTCTGTGGCTTCAGTAGAGAGATGACACAGGAGATGACTGGTGTAACTGTGTGTGAGTTTGTGTGTGTGTGTGTGTGTGTGTGGATGTTCATTATCATTCATCATTCACACACTCCTCAGAGACATGCGACTGTTAACTGTGTTGGGGGCGAATTGTCTCACAGGGGACAAAACATCCAACATCAAACACTCTGTTTACATCTGACTGCATCTATTTCCAGTGACAGTATGTGGATTTAACGGACAGCGCAGAAGGATTTCAAGGCTCCTGTTTACACACCACCTGGTTTAAAATGGCTTCTGTCAAACTGACATTCAGTCACTCACTTGTTCTAATCATCCAGTTGCTTGTTTTTACATCCCTAATCGACTGTAATTCGTTGAGTAATTACGAGGTAACTTGGCGTAACGTTTTTGGTCTGAATTGTACAGAAAAGTTTCTAACGCTGATGTAATTTCACATGTTTTGTCAAAATTCACCAGTGTGGAAAATGTATTAAAATACTGTACTGAGGTAGCTCATTGCTAACAGCAGGTATTAATAGCTTTTAATTCCCTTCTGTCACACTGAAACTATTTCCTGCTCCAGAAGGAAGCAGCCTGGTGCAAAGGGTGTCACAGAGGACGGAGCTGGAGGTGCGCTGAACTTTATTATCACGAGTAATTAACAGATTTACAGGCAGTAATTTGCCTCACTGAGAGACGAACCCCGTCGTACAGACTTTGTGTCGGGTCAAAGAGGAATATTTTTAATCTGACATCACAAAAAAAGTTGCAATAAATAACAAACTAAGTTTTATGGAAATGAAGTATTGACTGATTAATCTACAGTCACACTGAACTAATTAGATATTCTAGTGAAATAAAGAGGTGAAACTTTGTCGGATTCGTGTCTGAGTCTTTAAAATCAAAAGGAAATCTCTAGAAGTGATTCATGTTTTGTGCTGGACGTCGTTTCAGAGGTTCGTGACCAGTCGTGCCACAATGGAAATACACCAGATTTAACTGCTGTAAAGAGATAATTCAGTAAAGAAAATTCAACAGTATCTTTCCTGCATGCTATGATTTGACATTTCAAGCTAAACTACATCTGTATAGTCCTGAATAATACTCTATAGCACCGTAATATCCTATTCTACTCTGTTCACTTTGTATTCATAGACCGAATCCTCTCTATCTCTGTGCCTGCAGGAGCTTTCACATCTACATCTGATGAAACTTGGTGCACTCTGCCTTTAAAGTGCCCCATTTTTTCACAATTTACATGCATATCATCGTCTTTTATGGAACCGGCAGCAGGTCGGTGCTGAGCTTCTTACCGGCAGAGAGGCTCAAAGAGGCTCCAGGCCATGAAACCCTCTTCTTACATCCCATCATGCCTAACCTCTGCGATGTGAGAGCGTCTGGAGGCCTGTTGGGGGGATAAAGTTCTCGCCGCCTCCCGTCCTCCCTGATTGAAGCCTGATCTTCCAGGGAGAAACAACAGAAGACAGGCTGGCGAGGAACCCCGGGGAAATATCAGGATCCAACCTGTGAGGGAAAAAAGTCAGAGAAAGATGAGATGAGAGGCAAAAGAGAGAGGGAATAAATGACAGAGAGAGAGGAGAGCCAGAGAGAGGCAAGGTGTCAGATAAGAGGATGAAAAGGTTTAAGGAGGGAAAAGAAGGAGGGAGGGGAAAAGAGGAGGAGAAGGAGGAGAGGTGAGCCAGGATGGCGGAGCAGAGAAATTGCATTTTGATGGAGGCAAATTGAATCAGCTCTGCAACGGAGGCCTCAGGGCAGAGAGACAGATTGAGACGGTCATGTCAGCAGTAAGAGATTACTGCCACCTTTGTGTGTGTGTGTGTGTGTGCACATGTGTGTGTACATGTGTGTGTGCGTGTGTGTGTGTGTGTGTGTGTGTGTGATGTGATGATTGCCTGCCGTCACCATCCTCAAGTCTTGAACAAGGCTGTTTTGCGCTCACACCATGACAGCCACCAATCTTTGGAGGGAATGAAAATGCACACACACATGCAAACACACATGCACACACATGCAAACACACACATGCACACACATGCAAACACACACATGCACACACAACACACACACACAATCTGAGTGTCTGGATTTTGGACTGAAACGCCATCAACATGTACTAACAGGATTATGGAAGCCAGTGTAAAAATGGAGTCAAAACAGGTCTGAAGAGACTCGACGCTTCGAATCTGACTGATGAAAAAGAAAAAAGTCAAAGTCACATTGAAGAAATTCTGACGTTGGTTCTGAGTCACATGACCACACCTGTCATCAATGGGATGAGCCCACCCGATCTGCTCTTAATTTACACCGTGAGGCTTTAAAGTGCCACATGAGCTGCGATAAACAGCAGATTGTGCGTTCTGTGTGAGTGTTTTCTGTGTGTGTGTGTGCTGCTGGCGTTCGAGGCTCACATGGGCTCCTTCCTGCTGTCACATGTCGCCTCTGCTGTCACCTGCAGTCGTTTTGTTTTCAGTGACGCATCTCCAAGTCACGTTTACTATCTGATCAGGTCTGAATGAGCAGGAGCTGACTGACGTGATGATAAAGTTGCTGGAGGCTTGAAAACTTCATTTAAATAAACATTTGTCTGTATTTATGGACAAAAAACTGAATCAAAATCGCAAAACTACATTTTTGCACTTTAGCAGAACTTTAAAAGAGTTTCTTTCTGGATATTTTTCTAATCTCTGTTTTATCTTCCCTGTAATCTTTTTAAAAACTTTATTCCTACAACACTTCTTGCAACAGAAACTCAACGAGCTGTCATTAAGTCCATGTGCTGTCAGACAGGAGAGCGTTAACGGAGACACACCGGCTGGTGCAAGACGTTACTGAAATGTGCAATACTCAAAATGAGAAAATACCATTTCAATTTAAAGGTTCAGTTGTCTGTTAATGCAACACAAACCTTCACCTGCACACACTGTGTCACCTGCATCACCTTCCAAAAGCCCCAGAAGAGACAAACTTACTCTCCATTATACGTGTGTAAAGAGCATATTTGCAGAACAATAAAAATCGGTGGATTATTTCTATCCTGATGCACTAAATTACCTGTAAAGATCTCTGACCTGCACACATTACACATTATTAAAGCACTTAATCTGTGCTATAAGTAGTTAATTCACAAATTAATTCTATACATTTACTTTAAACTATACTTGTTATTTTGTGGGAGTACTTTTAGTTTTATTCGAGTATCCTGGATCACATCCTGTACATCCATCTGACGTCCCCTGATGAAGTCGGGACTGTGGCTTCAGGTCTCCTGAATTAAAAGTAAATTTAAACTCTAATGAGTCACAGATGAGTGTTTTAACTTCAGGAGGCCGAGTCCTCGAGTCTCTCTGTGACGCTGTTTCACTGACTCTTGCAGAGGTATTTGGAGTTGAAGAGGACGTCCGCTGTGAGAGCACAGAGAGGCGACAGAGCCGGTGGTAAAAGAGGTGAAGTGGAGAGTAAAAAAGCAGCAGAGGCGGCAGTGAGGGAGACGAACCGCTGGTTGTGGACGCCTCCGGAGAGAGAAGCAGCTCTGCAGCCTCCCTTTGTTAAAGCTCAGCGGCTGAGTCGCTCGTTCACGGCCGGTCGCTCACATCAGGTTTGCTCCTCTGGAGCTGTGAGCTCAGGAAACCGAGGAGCCGAATGACAAAATTTCTCTCACTTTAGAAAAAAAAAAAGTGATGCATTAGCACTTTTTAATGCACTGATTTTGAATGTGTGTGTGTGGCTTCGTGCTCATCTTTGTGTTTTAGTTTTAACATTTATAAAATTCAGAGAAATTAAAAAAGAAACACGTCTGTCTCTGATCATAAGTTTGTTCTCTGGCGCTGAAGAGCCAACGATGCATCTTTTAACAGAACTGTACGTTAAATTAAAGCAATATGGATGAGAAATTAATAATAAAACAAATCACAAACTCAGTAATATTTAAGAGTCTTGGGCTGATTTTCCAGTTCTTCAAATAATTCAGGTGCAGGTTTTGAGGAAAGTGATCTGATTGAAATCCAGATAACAAGAACACATGAAGAGAAATCAGATGGTTTATTGATCAGAAAACACATTCTGGATTAAATATAGTTTCTGTGTGACATCTAAAGGGAATCTGTGTGTATTTGCATCATTTTGCATCTAATTGACGTCATCATTTCACACGTAAAGTGATTGTTAATCGGAGGTCGGCTTCTTGTTGGCGTCATCGTTCTTTAAAGTTCATCTGTTTTTTAAAGTTGTGCACGTGTGAAATCTGAGGGCGGCTGCATTGTTTCTGACTCTGATTCATCCACATTCATCATCAGGAACAACAGGCGATGGGTTTGCTCACCCTACTATGTGCCTGAGCCCACTGTGCTGCTATATTTAGTTTGCCAGCCTGCTCCATAAAAAACAGCCCGACTGATGAAACTAGGGCAGCCCACAGTGACAGAGCCCCCTGCACCCTGAAGCAGCTCTCTGAAGCCCCTTGATGTTAATAACACCGACTCCAAGAACCGGCAGCATTAATTCTCCTGCAACACATTCTGTGCTGTGGAAGTAAACACCTTTATCATCATTATTCTGCAGTATGTTAGTAAGCAGGAGGTTAATCATATGGATTTGATCTTATCTTAATTGAGTTTTTAAGAAAAAAAGAGACAGACGGATGATTTATGGCTGCAGGAAGGCGGCTGGTTAGTATGCAAACACCGAAGCAAAGAGTCTCAGTTGTGCGGCGCATACGGCACACCTGACCGCCATCTGTTCCAACAAACAGGGAATAAAGGATGAGATATGATAAAAAAATAATCCAATAGATGGATAGATGGATGGATGGATGGATAGTCATAAAAAATTCAGTGTAACAAATCATCCCAGCATCAATCTGACTTTAACATATTCAAATATTTAAAAAAAATTCAGGAAGGAGAAAGGCACGACTTCCCTCCACGGACGCTCGACTTGGCGTCTGAAGACACGAGCGCTTGTGGATCGCTGTGATGAATAATTAACCAGAGGGAAATCGGTGTCCCTTTAATGAAATCAGCCTGTTACATCACTGCTGAGGAGGAATACTTCATCATTTACTCATCGACTTATATTCACATTTACATGTTTCCACAGAGACTCGAGTCAAAGCTGAAGGAAAGGAGGTGAAACTGCATCACTGCTGACTCCACCAGCAGCACAGTGACGGACTCTTCAAGTGATTTTTGCAAAGAAATCAACTGCAAAAACTAATAAAAAGCAAAATAAAACTGACCGACAAATTGCAAACTAAAGACAAAATCAACACAGGTAGTTAAACCGCGTGACTGAACCTCTGCAGAGTCTCAGTGAAGATTTGAATGCTTCGTATAATTTGTCCACTTTGTCATTTAAAATTAGGCCTTCAGGTGTTTGTTTTAATAAAAATGATTCGTCATGCATGACTATTTTTATTAGCAAATCCTCTGCATTTAGTCTGAATTGTGCAGAACTGCAGAGATCAAAACTGCAGTTGACCAGATGGAAGAAATTATAATTTGATTTATTTTCTGCAGAATGTACAAAGTGTGCAACACCTTCTGTTATGAGTTTTGATGATTACGTTTTTTTAAATAACTGAACTGGACTTCTCAACTTATGTCTCAGCAGGTGTTGAAATAACATGAAAGAACTTTTAAAAATAAACCTTAAACAGCAGCACAGGAAGAGATGAAGCCTGAACAAATAACAGCCATTTTCTTCGTGTCCACTGAAGTCTGATATGTAAAACTGTGTCAACACAGCGAGCAACCGGCCCTGGTGCCCTACATTTTACTCACAACGCCCCAATAAAAATAGTATTTATCAAAGGAGTTAAAATATGACTTCACTCCAGGTCTTCCTCATCTCAGCTTCTCTATTAAAGGAGGACTACAAGTCAAACTTCATTTAAAATTATCACTTAAAGTTTGTCTGCAAAGATGAAGAGTAAAGCTCAAAAAACAAGAATAAAGGCTTTATTGATTGCTGGTAGATTTTGGTGTTAAACTGCAAAATCCATGAAGCAGCAGTTTGCTTTAATGAAACTACAGATTAACTTCATTTTCAAATTTAGAGACACAATCAGTGAAGGAGCCGAAGTGATTTTAACGAACCCGAAACTGACAGTAAAGTCAAATAAACTAGAAAATGTCAAGTTAATTTTTTCAGCAGCGTCATGTTTTAGCTCCATGTGACGGAGTTTTATTCAAGTGTTGGATGTTTCCTGCAGAAGCACCTTTAACTTCTGCCAACAGACATCAGTATACACAGCTTTTGTAACAGAGTTGTTAGTATTTAACCTGAAGATTAAACTAGTAGACTTTCAGTGAGGATGTTAGCTACAGAATAATACTGTAATACTGTCTGAGAAAATGAATGGGGTCTTGTACTTTTGGAGCTTTTCTGCTTCCAAACTTTGAGGACACAGTTTCCAGACGTCCAAACAGGGTTCAGCCTTTTTGGAAAAATGTTAAATTATGCAACAGCTGCAGCATCATCACCAAAAATAAAGAGAGATGCAGTTTAACTTTCAATGACCTGCAGGGTTTCCAAAAACAAAAAAAAATCACTGCAGTTAATTAAAAAAAAAAGGAGAAAAGTCCAGGCAGGCAAAACATCCATAATTCACAGCTGCACAGACGCAGTTTGATCAGCAGCAGCTCAGTGTTCGACCTAGATTACAGAGGTTTTTAAAGAAATGACTGGAGTGATTGTCAGCTCAAGTCTAACATCCTTCATTCTCCTCCTCTGCTGCTCCCCCTCTCACCATTTTTAAACCTCAGTGCCCTCGTATCCATCCTCATCTCCATGCATCATCCACCTGTCTGTCTCTGGGTGGCACGGAGCAGTAATAAAACATAATGTCAGCCAAGATGAAGATGTCATGTTGCAGGTTTATCGCTGCATCTCTATTTCCATGGACGAGACGGTGCTTTGTTATTAACAAGGTTGCCTGGAGGTTCCTTCGCGCCGCTTCACCTTCGATCTGAAGGCAAGTCTTAATTTTAACACCAGGGAAAATAAAAAAAATCCAACTCTGACTGTTTGTGTTTGTGACAAAATATTCCCATATCTGCCTTTTGTTGTTGTTTTTCCCCTAAAAAAATTTGTATTTCAAGAGACGGCATTTCAAAAGCTTTTGGAATAGCAGTTGCATTTGTAGCAGATGCTTTTCTCACTAATTAACGCCAGCAAAGACGAATCTGACATCCACTCGCCGAGAGCAACACAAACACAAACTCCCCCCCTCCTTCCAACGCTCGCAGACAGAAAGAGCAAGGCATCGGAGTTGCTCATCTTCCTGCTTGGCACATTCACACCGGCTATAGGTTAATTGGCTAATCCCAAGTGGACGGAGGGATTGATGACCATGAAGAGGCAGAGAGAGAGAGAGGGCGAGTGAGGGACTGACGGCGAGGGTTGGAGATACGAAGAAAATGACGGGGACATCGGGACCAATTTGCCATCTTCTCCCATCATTAACTGATAGCCGGGGCGGCTCATTAGCCGAGTCTGTCCTGAACACCCGTCTCACGGTGCAGCAGGAGAAACACCTGCTGAAGAAGGCAGATGGCAGAATAAAGAGCCCACAAATAGGCGTCCACAAGGGCTGATGGGAGATTATACAGCTTCTGCCCCATTTACTAATTATTAACTTAGAAAAGCAGGAAGTGCAAAGATGTCAACGAGATGATCTCTCACAGCAGGAACGATGGTGTGCTGAGTAAATGACACGAGTATTCATTTATGATACATTAGTTAAACTCTCATGTGGTGAGTCGGTGTGAGTTCATGCAGGCCGGCCTCATGTTGACGACGTTCGTGCTGCATATATGTGTGATTTGAGTTTCAGCAGCAGCTGCAGAAACTCACCGATGGTCTCAGATCCACTTACACAAACAGAGCCAGACTTTGCTTTGGTTTCCCCTGCAGCAGCATCCTTTGCAAAGCTGCAAAAGGCTCCATTTTAATTACTTAAAGGAGTGTATGCGTGTCACTGTGTGAGCCTGTGTGTGCACAAGTGTGTGTCTGGATAAGATATGAAGAAATTAGATTTTTGACGTCTATAGCGAATCAAGCTCTCACTTTATCTCTAGTCAGTGTCAGAGACACGTGAGACAGAGAAAATGCAGAATAATGCCGTTACAATCACTTGCTGTGGCACATATGGTGATGCAATATGGCCAACACTCCTGTAAAGATGCACACACACACACACACACACACCACAGACACACACATGCACACATCTTTAAAGCACAATATCCTACTGGAACCCAGATAAAGAGATGCTGCTTATCTGTAACGTTTCATAAACAATGTGAGATATTTTCAGATTAAATCATATTCAGTATCAGTTTGCTGCAGATCAATAAAGTGAAGCAATTTAACTGTCACAGGTTCCGACTTACAGTGTGTCAATAAAGCTGCAAACACTTATCAAAGGATTATTTTATACTGAAGACAAGTTTAAAACATGATGATTCTCAGGCAAGTTTGAAGGTTATGAGAAGCTTTTTTTGTGATAATTTTTTCGATGTGGATTTATGGATGTTTATTCAACATCAGAGATAAAAACACGCGCAGAAGTCACATGTCCATGTTCAGATCTGATTGAGGGAAGAAGAATCAAATGAGGATAAATTTGTACATAAATCAGAGTACTGCGATGCAAAGTGTTTAAGAAGAAAACCTCTGCAGTGGACTGACAACATCTGTTTACTTTTTCCATCCGTTTGTGGGCTTCTAGTTTTATTCATCGGGAAAATCGAAGATAATATCAATTTGTGATTATTTTCTATTCCAGTTCAAACTTCATTTGAACCTGTGAGATTTTTTAATAACATTTAAGTCACATGAAGACAAAGTCCATATTTAGTGACGATCTCGAGCCCTTTATGGAGCTTTTAGACTCAGGGACAAAGAGCTTCCTAACACTTTCTAGGACGTTACATTTTAAAGTTTACTTCTGTTATTAAAATTAGTTAAAAAATGTTTTGGGATTTTGATTTAGAAACATTGTTTAACATTTTCATCAAATATGAAGTTAAGACTTTTTGTAAAGCTTCATTTTCCACTCTGGTTTCTGTTCATCAGCACTTAAAGAAAACAGAAAAACAGCAAATACGGAACAGCGGTATCAGATTCAAACACGGATTTCATCCCACTGTTTTAACCAAAACATGAACATTTTTCACTGGAAAAAGATATTTTCATCTGTATGAGACGTCGAGAGTCTTGACAAAAAAGGCTCTTTACAATAACCTGCAAATAAAAGCAGCTCGATGATCAGAACTCTGGTAAAAATCTGCAAAACAATTCTTCGACTCAGAAAACTGACATCTGTTCTTCATGCAGTGATTTAAACTCAGTTGTTTGTAATCAGCCCTGAATGTCAAGTGTGTTTTTTGTTTTTTTTTGTGGTTGTGTGTGATAATCAGACTTCCACCAGAGTGTGTGAGGAGTGTAAACAGAGCCTTCTGTCGGGGTGGACGTGTCCTGAGCTCTGGTGGCTTCACACTCGGTTACCTTCCCCGATCACAGCAGACGCATGTTGTCAGTCTGCCATTAGACCTGCTTAGCCTCATCGCGCTGCCCTGCTTCCCACTCTTTCAATTCTATTTCTGTGCGTTGGCCAAAAGCACCAAAAAAAAAAAAAAAAAGCGCGCCAGTTTGCCGAGAAGCGTCCAGGATCCTCTGATGCAACAGAGCGCGGCAGCCTGCCAAACGCCGGCCAAGAAAAGCAAAGGCACCGGGGGGATTTAGTCAAGTGCTCATTTAAATATGAGCGAGCAACAGACTGTGGAATTTGAATGAGATTATAAAGGGAGACGGGGTAGGATGAATTTCAATTTGAGAGCATTACATGTATTCTCTCTCTCCCCCCCCACCCACCACCCCCAACTCTCCCACCTCACCCCGTCTCCCCCCCTCCCAGAGGTGAGATAATAACTCCCCACAACCAGCAGGAGGAAGGAAGTTGGCAACGCCGCTGCCACATAGAGAAGCCCAACAGTTTATTCTGGCACGGCAGCTCCGCCTTTCCTATTTATCTGTGAACAAACAAACACACACACACACACACAAACACACACATGCACACACACACACGCGCACACACACACACACACACATCTCTCTAGGATTAAGGTTAACAGAGAATCATATCTGAGTGCATCTCAGCAGCATCTCCACTGCAGTGATTCGCACTGCACCTCCAAAACCTCCTCATCCAATCACAACCCTCATATGTACTCAGTGTGTGTGTGTGTGTGTGAGGGTGTGTGTAAGTGTGTGTGTGTGTGTGATGGTTTGAGGAGGGGGGGGGGGGTTGCCTAATGCAGCTTCAAAGACGGCAGAAGGTTGAGGGGAGACACTGGAGAGGGAAGAAATGGGCAGATGGAGGAAAAAAAAACAGCGAGCGTCGGGAAAAAAGAGCAAGAAGGGCGAGCGAGGAGGGGAGAGAGAGAGAGAGGGGAGGGGTGAGTCGATATAGTGGGAGAGAGAGAGAGAGTGAAGTGGGAGGAGAGGTTTATCCAACAGCGCTGGTGAGAAAGAAGTTTCAGCTCTGCGCTTCACACACAACCAGGACAGAAGACAGCACACACACACACACACACACACAGACACACAGGTGAGGCAACTCGTTTCTTCTTCTTCTTCTCTCTTTATGAGCTTTTTCTCTGTGCTTTAATGCTTTAACGTGATGCTGACAGTCAGCTGTGAAGGTGAACGATGTGATTGGGTGTTGAACTTGGTTGCTCAGACGCGGTTTAAGTTGTGAGTGTGCAGGCATGCGGCGTGAACGCCGGTGCATCGCGGCGTCCGGAGGGATGAACGTCCACAAAGAGAACGAGTCCAAAATGTGCTGTGTCCATTTTTTCTCTCCCACATGGACTCTCTCCACACACACTGGGGTGTTAAGTGTTGCTGTAATTTTAATGGACATGTTTCCTTAAGTGTTGCATGCTGTGCGAGTGTTAATAGAAAAGCGATACACTCTGTGTGTGTGTGTGTGTGTTAAGCAGTCGTGTGAGCATCATGCATTATTTATCTGCACTGATCTCCAGAAACAGCGATACCTCAGCAGTGGCAGAGGGAGGGATGTATGGACAGTAATGTATTCACAGTGCTCATATCATGCGTGGTAGGTGGAGTGATATAACGTTCTGCGTGAGAGTGAAGCAAAGGGACAAACCTGCATCTTTCACACGCTCATCTGAGCCTCACTCGCTTTGTCTTGTTTGTAACATCTTGCCACAGTCGGCTGCAGCGTGGCAGGAACAGTATGCATGGATATCCTATGGTTTATTTATCTGTCATTATCCGCGGGGGGGCGGGGCGGGGGGGGATACGGGTGAGTGTGGCGGCAGCGGGAGGCTGTGAAACGAGGCTGAGGTGAGGAGATCTCCCTCATCGGAGCAGGTTCACTCCTTTTGTCTGCAAATACAGTATCTCAGCACACATCAGTGCAACACACAGCTGCTGCAGGCTGCAGATTGATCATCATGAGACGGAGTGTGTGTGTGTGTGTGTGTGTGTCTGTGTCTGTGCGCGTGTGTGTGTGTGCAGATTTGACACGTTTGTCGGAGGCATATGCTCGTGTTTTATGCAGCATCTGTGTGTGTTTGTGTGCTTTCACCGAGATGCTCCTGCCCTTTTTTTTATTAAAGACCGAATGCAGCTCCTCATGTGGAGACGGCAAACAAAGAAAGCAGCAGTGATAAGAACTGTCACTTTGGCCAATAACACACACACACACACACACACACACTCTTTAATGTCGAGTGAAGTCACACCCCTCGAAACTCGCCGCCTGCTCAGATGGTGGCTGTTTAAAGTTTGGAGCTTGTTGCTTCGAGGGCGGGTTGCAGCTGCAGTCAGCAGGGTGTGTGTGCAGGCAGTCGAGTCATGAATACTAGACAGTTAAAGCGAATTAATTACACATTTAAGATACAAGATAATGTGAAATATTCAAAATGCAGCAGCGTTTATACTGATTGCATTCAAAGGATTGTTGATTAAAGGGCTGTAATTAAAATTTTCTTGAGCAATGTTAAACTGCCTTTAGTTCTGACTGTTTTCTGAGTGTTTTTTTGCTTTAAAACTGTTGACTGATTTAAGTTTAAACTTAAGGAGAGGTTGGTAGTTATGGACGTTCCTGGTCAGCAGCTGGTTAAACAACTCAAAGCCAAAACATTTATAGAAACTCCCGCAGTGAACTCTTCTTCTTCACTATTTGATTTTTTTGCGACAGTTAAGCTAAATATGCAGCTTTTATTTGTCTTTTTATTGGACATAATGCTCTTTTAAATTATATTTTTTCGGGCTTTTACACCTTTATTGATAGGACAGCTGAGATATCGGACAGGAAACAGGGAG
>JAQMCX010000001.1:28568373-28593351 GCA_029814765.1 Acanthurus leucopareius
CTTTGTATAGTTTTGTATTTTTTCTGGTTGTGGAGTGCTGCAACAGTGGAATTTCCCAAATTGGGATCAATAAAGTATATCTATCTATCTATCTATGAAATTGCGGGAGACAGTGAAAAGTGTGAAAAAGTTGCATTTTTTTTCACCACAACATTGCACGGGGTGCAAAACAGTTTACCTCTGCTTTCGTAAAGAACATCAGGGAACCGTTTCTCACGGTCTTTAGCAGTAATTTTTGTTGGTAAGTGAGAGACATTACTATAGCACGTCTGCATCTTCAAACCATAAACAAGGAAGTGAATTTGGTGACGTACGTTTGCGCTGGGGACTGCTATGATTGGTGGAACTCACCGGAGGCTGGACTAAATTGCAGAAAAGTCGCGGTGATTGGACAAAATTGCAAGGTCGCGCAGAATTCACAGAGATTGGTTGAATTTTCGCAACATCGCGAATTCCTGGAGGGACTTTAAGGAGCAGTTCCACCTGTAAATACTGTGTCATATATTTCAAAACAGTTGTATTACTGCAGTACATGTTGATAAACTGTGCTGCCCAGTGACCGTACAGCACCTCTGGGTCTGATCAGTGCACGTTTTACAGTCTTTTTGTTGTCAGCGTCCTTTAAAAGCACCGACAGCTCCACCTGAGTGTTTCTGCTTCCTGCTGCTTCATTAGTGGAGGACAATGAGACAATGAGAGCACTTGTCTCTGCTAATAAAAGACACATTAATACCTCCTCCACTGAGAGCGATCTGTTTGAACGACTCGAGAACAGCGTCGGGATTGTGTTTGGGTGTTATCTCACATTTATAGAGGCTTATTTTTTGATGTGCAAATGTAATTCTCTCGATGTGTGAGTATTGTCTGTGTGCGAGGTTTTGATGTTTTATCTCCACAAGCATCACAATGCACAATGCCTGAAACAGCAGCGACCAAAACCAAAGAACAAAGAGGGGGTATTCAGTGTCCAGATCTTTAAATTTCTTTTTTCTTTCATCATTTCTAATCTAAATAAAAACTTTTTGCAGTTTTTCACATTGATGAAAGTAATTTCTTTGACCTTCACTCTCACTCAGTGTTTCTTTGTTTGTCTCTGCTGTTGAACTTTTGAGAAAAGCTCAAATAATCCCACTAAAACAAGGCTTAGTCAACAGATAAACTGATCGATGATTACCAGATGTGATATTTAAAAAGATGGGATGAGACAAGATTCTGTAAATGATTGAAAATTCGAGGCTTGACAGATGTTTCACAACATATTCATCAAGTTATTGAACTGAATGTATTAGATCCCTTCTATGAGTAAGTTGACAAGTTTCCACTATCAACAGAAACACGCTGGTTTTCCCAGAATCCCCGTCACTCATCAGTTACCTGAACCCTCTTCATATCTCTGCATCAGAAACACTAAAGCTATGTTTCACCTGCAGCATTAAAAGATCTGAGGGTGGAATTTTAATGTGAATAAAACTTAAAAAGGTCTCTTTTTTTATGTTTCTGCAGATAAAATGCTGCTCCCAGCGAGCCTGCTGATTGGCCTGCTGTGCCTGAGCCATGCAGGCGGTGTGTTGGGTTTTGACCGTCTGCTGGAGGACGTGGAGCTTCGCTCGGCGTTCTCTGTCGCACGTACCAACAGCATGGAGGGCGGGCCGAAGATGACCGTGACCTTTGACACTGTTTACGTCAACATCGGAGGGGATTTTGACCCCAAGGCCGGCTTGCTGCGCTGTCGCATCCCCGGAGCTTATTACTTCTCCTTCACGGTGGGAAAGTTCCCACACAAAGATCTGTCGGTGATGCTGATGAAGAACAGGAACGAGGTGCAGGCCATCGTGTACGAGGAAAACGCTGGAGAGGAGAGGAAGGTAGGATTCAGACCTCTGAGTCGTCACTCACCCCAACATCTGTCTGCAGCTCAGTGAGTCTGGGTGCTTCTTCTATGAACGACTGTTTCCTGATTGGAGCAACAACCGAGCCAATCAGAGCATGAAGGAGAGACTAAAGTTCTCAGACTCAAACTTGTTTTTCTTATTGTCAACAAATGACATGAAACACTAAATCCAACAATGAAGGTTTTCATAACAACATTTTGTGTGTGTCAGTGTCGAATACATCATTTTCTTTTGTGCCACAAAGCCCCATTGTTGTCTGAAAAACTATGAAAACACATCAGTGACACACACTGTGGCTGATGTGTTCTGTCGTTACTATGAACACACACACACACACACACTGCAGACTGCAAATGGTTTTGGTTCCTCTCATTTGTGTTTGATTTCCAATTGGCATTATTAACAACGACAAAAAATGCCAAATGAGTAGACCGATCAGAGGAAGGAAACACGAGTGACTTTTTAAATCTGGACCAATAACGCTCCGCTATTAGTCATCATATTAAATTTCATCTCACATTAGACAAATGATTGTGATTAACCAAACGTAGACAAGAACAGGCAGGAATCTGAATTAGAGAGACTAATTAAACTGAATAAACTATAATCTTAAAGTATTTATCTTTGCAGGAGTAATATTGAAGTTCAGACAACCTGGTTAGCATTTTATATCCTGCATCTTTGTGCTTAGCTAAGCTAAGCTACGCTAACTGCCCCAGGCTCCAGATTAATGGTTGTTGCACTGACATAAGGATGGTATTGAGCTTCTCATGTAATTCTAATCTAATTAATTTCCCAAAATACTCACTAACATCGTTCCTCTGATCAGTGTGATCCCGTCGGGTCTCTCAGTCAAGTCAGCTTCTTGTTCAAATAGCTGCTGAATTTTGTCTCAGGATGAATTTGCAAGGGAATGTTTACAAAAGGTAAACGTCTCCGGTGAGGGATCAATGAAAGTCTCCTCTTATCTTCTATCATGTTAAAGGTCTCTAAGGGTCTTTTAGTACAATGTGGCTCTTATCTCAGAGGGTGTGTTAGCGTTGGGGTGGTGAATAAAGGCAGAACAGAGGGGATTACACACCAAATTCTCCTGAATGAGAAGCCGTGTGAGGTAGATGATCGGATTATGTTTTCTGTCGGGTTTCTCGATGCTAAACAGACCTGGATGTGACTCGTTTTCTGGGATAATAAAGTCTTGCTTCCCTCTTCAGGTGCAGAGCCAGAGCGTCATGCTGCAGCTGGAGTTCGGCGACACCGTCTGGCTCCGTCTCCATGGCGACCCTCGATACGCGCTCTACAGCAACACCGGACATTACACCACCTTCAACGGTTACCTCGTCTACCCCGACACCTACGGCTACCAGACGCACCACCAACACCACCCGTCCTTCAACTCCCAGCAGCCTCAGCAAGACAACATCCCCCTGCTGGGAAGCAACCAGGCCACCGAGCACGTCAGGTCAGAAACAAGAGACGTGGTGGAGGAGAAGAAGCTACAAGAGGAGGAGGAGGATGATGACGACGACGAGGATGACCAGAGATCCGCCTTCTCCGTTGGGCGCACCCAAAGCATCGTGGGAGTGGACCAGGTGGGCATGCCACAGCACCAACCGGTCAGCTTCGACACAGCCTTCGTCAACATTGGAGAAGACTTCAACGTCACGGAGGGGATGTTCACCTGCCGCGTTCCAGGGGCTTACTACTTCTCCTTCAACGTGGGCAAGCTGCCGCAGAAGACGCTGTCCGTCAAGCTGATGAAGAACCGTCTGGAGGTGCAGGCGATGATCTACGACGACAGCCAGGGCGAGAAAGCTCTGCAGAGTCAGAGCTTGATGCTGTCGCTGAAACCAGGAGACACAGTCTGGCTCTACTCCCACCAGAGGGATGGCTTCGGGGCTTACAGCAACCACGCTAAGTACATCACCTTCACCGGCTTCCTGGTTTATCCAGACTTCCCCACTACTACGACCACCACCACCAGCAGCCAATCATATGCAGACAAGAAACCCTAGCTGCAGTGCATGCGCTATGGACCGAGCATTGTGGGAGGAATTCATGCAAAGTGGAAAATTCAAAAAGTTCACAAAAGGCACTGGGCGGTTTCCGAGCTGTGTGGAGAATATTTATGATGACTGTTGCTGCGTGTTTTTTTCCTCTGAAGCTTCCTCTTCATATGAATTCCTGTGCAAAGTCACCAAGACCTTGGACTGAGTGCAGAGCTTAAATGAAAATCTCTTCAATTTCCAGCTAATAGCCCCCCAGGCTATGATTACTCGCACTCAAACGTGTAACCTTGAATGACAGTAATGTGAACTCTAATTGAATATTTCACTCTGTAATGAAAACTCAGTCATTAGCTGCTCACCTCCGTGTCAGCCAAACCTTATCGAAGTTAGTTTGACCACCAAAACGCACCAGGATTTCGATGTTCCTCTCTGTCATAGAGATTGAATATGATTATTCTGTGTCCAGTGTTTGTTCGCTGTGATTAAAGGATTTCATACTCAAATAACTTCACCGTGGGGGAAAATATTGACACACAGCCTCTTGTGCAATCAGGCTCAAAGAAATAATGATGAACATTTTATTTTGTGTTTTTTTTTAATTATAATTCAGGCTCATTAGCTGCAGTTTTTGGGTAACTGGTGATCCTACATGTCACTTCAGTTTTGACTGACACAAAGGTGATGTAATGTGAATATAAAGTGAAATATTTCTGCAAGTGCATTTGTTATCTTTGTCAAAGATTTGTTGTGTCTGCTTCTATGTATAAAGTCACTTTACTTTGAGTCTTTAGAGGCATGTGAAAATGATATGAACAGTGTGTGTTTCGTGTCAAAATGAGTCTCTTTTTCCTTCACATTTGATGGTTTCTCGCCCTGAAGCTCGGACGCAGCGGGAGCAGAGGACAACAGGACAAAAACAGACAGAGTTTTGGGTAAAAGTGCAGACTGCACCAACTGTTGACCACATGCCACCTCTGGGCCATATGGGCGGGGATCTGGACAGTAATTTGATTTCTAATTCTAGCAGCGTTTTAATTCATCTCCTCAGACGGCGACCACTGTGGGGAAAATTGAATTGCGTCTCCTGGGTCACTGTTATATGCATGTCTGTTAAATTTCACACCGCCGCGAGAAAGATGATGCCGTTCAAATTGTGATGAACCTTGACTTTCTAAAAAAATCACCTTCTCTGGTGGAGAGTGAAGTGATACTTCACTGTGATTGAACATTTACATGTTTTTATTAGAGTTAACTGGATGTGAGTTTCTGAGAGCTCTGATATAAACATGGCAGCCAATTTACTATTTGAACTGATTTAAAATTAACTCAGCGAGAGAGAGAGAGAGCTCGTTTCTACTTCAAATAACATTTTGGACTACGACTTTAAAGGGATTTTTCACCCAATTTCTGCTGCAACTTCAATACAAAAGAAGTGAAAATCGTTTTTGTGGTGGTCTGAGCATGAAATGTTTATTAAAAGTGACACTAATTGATATTTTTTGTGATACAAATGGATCAAATGACTGTGTATAATAAAAGGTGGGTGTCATTAGAAATCACCTGACTTCACAGTTCTCAGCTCTATGAAGCATTTCAGCATCTTTTAGCTCGATGTTTTGGTTTTACAGCCCAGAATTTCACTGTTTTACAGCTTTACAGAGTAAAAAATTTAAACAAGAGAAATCTCTTATGAGCTACCTGCACATAAACAAATGACAAATGCAGTTAGTGGCTGGTTACTAAACACGGTGGACAGGTAACTAGATGGAAATGAGGATTGAAAAAGGGAAAAAAACAACATAAAACATTGTGTGAAGAATTTTTACGCTTGTATTTCTTTTTTTTTTAACAAAGTACAACATACTTTCACCTTTTCAGACCATAAAGAACCATTTAAACAAACGATAAATCATTTCTGCTGATGGTATTTTTAGACGTTGTAATGTGGAAATGGAAAATCACTGCTCACATCTCATATGCAACCTGTGGTAAGAGGTCTTAAATCGGCCTTGTTAAGGGAACTTTTTGTGATTTGAATTCTTCAAATAAGAAACTGAGGCCGTAACCTGTTATGTTGGATCACAAGGCGACATTTTTAGGGGTCACAAGCTCAAAAAGGTCAGACATCACTTCCCTCTGGACTCCTGCAGCTCGTGCTCTTTGAAAACATCTGAGCTGGTTCATGAACCCGCATGAGTCAACGCATGCTAAACAGTTTCTATTAAAGTCAAACATCACACAAAGCTCGAGGAATCATAACGTACTCTTCTCCTCTAAAGAGCCACATGGAGACCAAGTCTTAACATTAGATTTCTCTCGATGTGAAATATCAAAACCTAAAAAAGGGTCAAATTAAACACCATCACAATAAACCTGGAACATTTCCACACTGTGCAGCAGAGTGATGAAACCCTGAATTCTCCTTCAACTCATAAAAGCGTGTTTCACCTCAAAGTGATCTGTAGGACACGAGGGAAACAGTCACACACTGTCTCTGAAAACTAATAACAGACAGTGAGTCTCAGGCTTCACACTCTCACCAGACCTCTCTGCACCACACTGTCACTAATCGACAATTTCCTGTCCTCTACAGCTGCGGTGACTTCTAAAAAACGACAACATATTGGACAATGAGATGATAATTTTTCTCACAGAGTGAAATTATACCTCGAGCGAGCCTCATTTTAGATAATAATGCATTCTGACACAGTCTCACCCATGGTGGTTTCTCTATTTCAGCCTCAGTGAGTGAGCAGTGAACCAAAGGTTAACCTGCAAGAGATTCAATTTTACTTTGAAACAGACCCGACTCAGCTCAGTAAATCAGTCTGTGAGGGTGATACCTCTTCACAAATGGTGAAAAAAAAAAAAATCATGCACAGGACTCATAGTGTGTGAAGTAACAGGAGCATAACTCATCTGACACACTCAGAAGCACTCGTGTGATGCATGCCTATACCTGAAAATACAATGAATTCAAAAGATACTTTGTCATGATGGTTTAACAGATTCACAGGCCCAGTCGGCGCCTGTTAACTGTGTAATTTTATTGAGTGAATTATCTGTACAGTTACTGACAAATATGTTGAATGTTTCTGGTCTGTACTTCTTTCTTTCAGACAATTATGATAAAAGATTGATCATTTTGTGTGTTAGAAACTATGTCAAGCAGACATGAGTCAAAATAAAGATGAAATAAGTCCTGGTTGTTGCTTAATGTTGTTGGTAAAATTGCTTAAATTAGCAATTTGATGTCCCAAAAGCACAAATTCAACCATGACGATTAAAAACATTTAAAGATTATTTAAAAACAGACATTTTGACCCATGTCTTGTTTTCAGTAGTCTGCCTAATGTTAACTCTTTAACATGTTTTGAATATTTCCTACATGTAAAATGAATGTTTCAATGAAATTTTGACAAAATAAAAGAAGAAGAAATGTACAGACTCGACTTTTATTTAATCTATGAGTGGAGTTAGATGAAAAACAGATAAAAGCAGCAGCATTCAGAGATATTTACAGATACACGTCTACTTTCTAGATTTTATATTTTATGCTGCAGCACCATCTGCTGGACGATTAAGGTACGGTACGTTTACATGCCAAACGACTGGAAAGAATAAACCTTCCAAAAGAGTTTTTAAAATTCGAAATTAAATCAACAATAAAAGTTTTAAACATTTTTAGACTATAATTTATTTACCAAATCCCAAAAAATTAAGAATTTGAAATCGGCAGCATATTTGACGAGAAGTTTGGAACAAGACGAGAGCTGCTAAGTTGCTATGCTAACTTTAGCTCGTAATTAGATTTGACTCTAAGGCTAACAAGCTAACAAGCTAACGTTGGTAACCTAGCCATGTCCCTATCTGTGCTGCATGAAAAGTGTCTTTATCTCCTTTTTATGCCTGTTATTTTCTCTGTTTGGAAGAGGTGTGAATGTGTATAACTCACCAGCATTGTCAGTTTTCTTTCCACGCTACGTCCGCAGGTTAGCTCAGTTAGCTTGGTTAGCTTCCCTCTGGAGCCGCAGTCATCTGTTTAGTCAGACAGCTCTCTGTCTTTTTCTTTCAGTTTTATAAGGGTGAGTATTCACAGATTTTGTAGATAAAATAAAATTCTGTTTAAAGGTATATTTTTATGACAGTATAATCTTAATACCTCCTCACAAACTCTTATGCGGAAGTTTGTTTTTCTTCCTCTACTTAATGAGTTAGTTATGACACAACACCGCCCCCTTGTGTAACGTCAGTGAGACCCTGCATCTTTCTTCTTTACAATTATTTATTTCCCAAAAAAGACTTTGCTTAACAAATGGACATTGTTGTAGCATCAAATTTGTGGTCAGAGGTTTAGACTTAGATGTTCAACAATCTTACTCATACGTGGGTTTTATGTGCAAGTACTCACATGCTTTTGCAAAAAATAAAAAAACACAGCAACATAACATGTCTTGAGGTTTGTTTTATTAGTTCTTTTATTTACATAAATATCTCAGGTTGGTTTGTTCGATCCCAACATGACGCTGACAGACAGAAAAACATGGTGAAACTAAAGGGGCATCATTTCTTCTCAGGAGCATCACCAGCCTCCAGTTTGGGGGCGGGCTCTTTGGGCTCTCTGAAGGCAGGGAAAACCTCCCAGGGTGTGTTCAGGTCAAACTTTCTGAACTCCTGGGACAGCTCGACAGGCTCCGCCACCACACGCTTCACCTCGTCATCATAACGGACCTGGAGAGAATTTGAGTTGTTGTTGAAATTCATTTCAGTGTTCAAATATTCTCAGAACTACAAATCCAAAAATATAAGAATTAAAAAAAGAGAAACACAAAAAAGCATTTTTGTCATGTTGTCCTGATCGAATGATGAATTTTTAAAGCTTTCCCACAGTGTGAAGTGTTCACCCTGGGACAGAGACGAGTAAATAAGATGAAGCTGTGCGCTGTGTTGAAATAAATAATTTAATCTTTCAAGAAAATCTCGACAGTTTCAGAGAGCATTATTGGGCAATAAATTATTCTCTCTTAGCACAAACTATCAAGGATTTTCAAGGCTTGTGAAAACCTTCAATTTATCATCATGAGCGGAAAAAATAAATGAATAAATGACAGGATCCAGCAGAGTTTGGAGTGTCTGTGCACAGCTGCCATCCTGTCTGTCTCACTGACATCCTGCCAACACGACTTCATTCATATTTGGAGGATTCACATGAATCAGAGATGATTGTAAATAAACTGAATGCTGTAACTGAGCGCTTGCATTGATGGCAGCTCTCACCTCTACGTATCCTGAGAGGGGGAAGTCCTTCCTGAAGGGGTGACCTTCGAACCCGTAGTCTGTCAGGATGCGCCTCAGGTCTGGGTGGTTGGAGAAAAACACGCCAAACATGTCCCAAACCTGTAGAAACACACACACACTTTTACTCTCAGTGTATCTGTGTCATTATGTGACATCTCTGTCTGTAACCGTGAAGAAAGGGGACTAAAACACTGATGAATCCTCAGACGAGCCCGCAGGATGTCACTCACCTCCCTCTCGTACCAGTTGGCAGCCTTGAAGACCGGGACCGAAGAGTCCACAGGCGTTAACTCGTCTGTGTACGTCTTAATACGGATGCGAGAGTTGTAGCGTAGCGACAGCAGGTGGTACACAATCTGTAACACAGCGCGCACACACACATTTTTACTATAAATACATCCAGTCAGCTCATTTACCGTAGAAGATATGTATCTCAGAATACCAGGACGGCTCCTGTGTGTAAATATTTACATTCTGATCATTAAAATTTAGTTTTAGAGGAGAATCAATGTGTCTAATGAAAACAGATATTACTTCCCAGGTAGCATTGCTGTGCACAGCTGCAGCACTAGATGGATCTGTCATTCACTACAGGACAGAACTGAGCTTCCATGTAACATGAAGTGATCCTGGTTTACTCTTTATTTGTTGAACACCAAGTGATAAACAAGAGTAAGTCTGTTCTGGAAAAGCAAAGCCCCAAACTACAAAATGTATCTCAAATTAAAGGTTTTCTTCTAACTTCTGGTAATTTAATGAATTGCACTTTTCAACATAAAAGATGTTCCTAAAAATACAAATTCAGGTGCTTGTGTGTTTGACTCCGACTTTATTTACTCATACCAGACGTTCATACTTGCTTGTCACAGGTAAATATGTGGCACTGAGTTCAGGAGATGATTAGAAAAAAGTCTTATCAATCTTACATGACGCCATTATGACATGTTTCTGGGTGTGTGTGTGTGTGTGTGTGAGATAGACAGTTACCTCAAAGCGGTTCTGCCGTGTGGGGATGTCGACAGCAGTCAGGTCAATCATGTTCCTGAACTGGGCGTTGGTGTGGTCCCTCAGGAAGGTCAACACAGGAATCACTCCGTCAGGGTGGATCATCACCTCAAGCTCATTATAATTGGTCACCTGACAAACACACACACATTTTCAAACCATCTGCATGTTTCTGAGATCGAATGTAATCATTTAAATTGTTACCAGGGAACTGATTTAAGATCAGTTAAAAGCTGTGTAGAAAAACAGACAAAAATCGTTCTGATTTCAGCAGCTCTGATTTATTTAACTGTTGTGAAATAACATGCAGGTACATGTGGCATCTTATTTGTTTTCAATATCAGGCGAAACATTAAAACATTATTCCAAACTGCACTCTCATGTTCATTCAGTCATTCTAGCATCAAGCAGCACACTGAGTTCAGATATGTGAAACACATGAAAGCATATGAAACTGACCTCGACCTGCTGAATGTATTTGGGCATCATCTCCGCCACATACTCCCCAAACTTTACCAACTGGTTGTTAGTGACGGCGTCCTTGGGCCTGACGGTGGCTGCAGGAGGGATGGAGACGGTTTTAACGTTTGAACACCACAGCAATCTCTCTATGACAGATGGATAACTAATTTTTTGGCCTGAAAAACTCTTCATTGACATTTCAAAACAGGTTGCAGTGTGACATTGTTAACTTTGCTTGATTATTTATGATCTTTTTCTTTTTCTGTAACGATTTTTTGATAAATAAATCAATAATATAAATAATATATAAATAAATTCTGAAGGATAAAGCCCTGAAAATCTGTCATTTACCAACATTTGAAATTATTTTGAACGTTTATTTAACAATGACTCTTCTGATTGGATAAAAATTTGAACAGACTGCTAAACAATAAAGATTTTCATCGAATTTCAAATTATACCACAATCTTCTGGTTCATAAAAAGGCACATGCCAGAAATGAAATGCCATTGCTTCTTCAGTATAACTAAGGAGAGGTGGCATGCTGATGCAAAAAATGATAGATAACATGGGAGAAAAACATTAATGTAGAAAAATACAAATCGATAAGGCCACTTTAATATATATTACAAATGTTTCACGGAGGCATGTTGAAAATAGACATGCAGTGACTGGATTTATAAGTTTTTATCTAAAGATAAGGGCTTTTACAGATATTAAAGGATTTATCTTTCAGAGAAACAGACTATAACTTTTTAACTTTAATGCTTCTATGGTTATAGCTTGATCTGCTTGCTGAAGAGGAATTTAATTTTTTAAAAAAGGGGCTACTAAGCACATCTGCTAACACATTTCCTCACTAGAGATCTTAAGAACTTTACAATATCAGTAGAAAATGTGCTTTTATGCATTTTTCTTGAATCAGCTAGAATAAACAAACTAATTCACAGTCCGCTTTCAGCTTTGTGGGGTCAAATAGCACTGGGGCATCTGAGTAGTTGCATTAGCTGGCTCTTATTTGAGATCAGAAAGAGATCCTTTAGCAAACCACACTGATAGTAAACTACAATTATATATTTGTATTAGTGGTGGGAACTCACGTTGGGTCTCAGCGGTGGAGCTCTCAAGTCTGGTCTGCTGTTGAAGGAGACATGAGGTCCTTGCAACTGGAAAAGGCAGGAGAAATGGTCAGAAATGAGTATAAACATGCCACAGACACATGAACCTGCAGACTCCTGAATCTTCAGAACTGCACAGGAACGGATATGATGACAAGAAGCAAGAAGCAAATAATATCAAGCAAAAGCTCGTCCTACAACTCAGAACGATGGACGACTGATTTCATTGCGTTACTGAACTGATTTATCACATAAACAGTAAAAGCTCTCCATCGCGACTGATATTTAGCGTTAACTACATGCAGGCTAACGCTAAGGTAGCATTAGCTAGCTCGAAGGTCAAACCAGAGACATTTGACGGTTGTAAATGAGCCAGTGTCGTTATCAGAGGTAGGTAAATGCATTAATAACTCACTAATAACTGCAGTTAATAGCATGCACAAACTCAAACGATTTTTTTTTGGCAACTTACTGTTAATACTCCTTCCGATACCCCCGCGGACAAACCGCATCAACGACGCCGCCATGTTTGCTTCAATAGTTTTTCTACGGTCAGACACGTAACGGTTAGCGATATGTCGCCCCCTGGTGGACTGGGGGAGACGTGCAGTGTTGAATAATGTGGCGTATAGGACACACGCTGCGACCTCAAGTACCTCTCTTATTTAATACTAATACTAGTTGACCAGCAAATTATACTCAAAGTATCACAAGTATTTGTGGTAAAATGAGCCCCCGTTAGTCCCATTAACCAGTATTTATATTAATGGGACATTATTATTGGCCTACTGACTTTTAAAAATAACTTAAAGGTAGCAGCTGGTGCAGGTGGATGTCATTTTAAATGCTTTCCATACATTTACAACATTAAAGAATGCATCTATTTTAAATACTGATCACCTTGTTTTCTCGTTAAAATCTTGATCCAAAGTAACTACAGCTGTCAAATACTGTAAATGTGGAGAAGTACTTGTTTTCACAGAAACTTGTGGTTTCATGTAATACCTAGATGCTGAAAAACATTAAAATAAAAAAACACCATGAGACTTTGTTTAACAATTAAATATTTTTATTTAACATTATTGTCAGTATTCTTAAGTTCTGAGGCACCAGGCAAATATGATCGATTGAAATAAAACCTTTAAAAAGTTTATTTACTGGATTGATAATGTTATGAACCAAAAAACTCCTTGTCTTGTTTTGTCGCTGCAGTCAAAACAAAAAAGGGAACAAAACAGTTCTAATGAGTGGAGTGATTTTATTGTTGTGAGGAATCTGAAACTATTTTCGGCTGAAACAGGGTTTGTGGTCGAAAAATCCAATTACATAGTTTGAAAGTTTCCAAGTGTTTCAGTTTCATTAAACATTATTGTAGGCTTCCGTTTTTTGAAAAGACCTGATATAAAGTAAACGTGTTTTAGCCACAGCCACAATTGATTTGTTGGGAAATGAGTAGCAAAGCTCACAAACATCCCAGTAAAACTCTGAGAGTTTGCAGCCGTCCAGCCGCTGTGGGACCATGAGGTCTGAGCCGCCGCTCTGCTGCCTCAGCTGGACTGTCCACACACCTGCTGGTGGTATGTCTTCAGCATGTCCAGCTGAGCGGAGCGAACCAGGATGTGCGGCCGAACAGACGCCAGCTTCTGACAGGCTTCCTCTGGAGTCCAGCAGTGTAACTGTCAGCAAAAAGAGAAAATATCAAAATAAACATACTTGCTCACTGACTGACTGAACAGACAGTTTCACAGAATCAGTTTTGAAGGTTAATGATCTGAAAATGTCAGAATCTGCTCTCCATCTCTGCTGTCACCAGACGGGCCGTCACTTAGAAAGTTAAGAAAGTTAACATCTTAAGTCATTGTTTACATTTTTAAAAATCATGCAAGTTAACTGGAAGTCTTGTCATTTGCTTGGGAAACTCTGTGTTCTCTGAAATGTTTGTAAAAAGTCTCAGTCCATAACTTGCTACTAAAACTTCAAACTCTCACAGCCGACTTCAGGCAGACTGTCTGCACTGAGTGCCACAGGAACATGCATTAATACAAGTTAGCTAACAGGTTGTTTCTTTCAGTTTAGATACTTGGCCTGCTCAGCACAGAGGTTTTTTTCTTTGTTTGCACAGATGAGGACTGTGGATTTTGTCCCCATCACTTTCACTGAAATCTCTTTAGGAGTAGATTCCTTCAAAGCCAGAACAAATACAACAGACAACCTTTTGAATGTTCATACTGTGCGTGCAAGTCAGTTCTGTTTGCAGTCAGGCTTTATAAAGTGTGAAATGGTCCTTTAAGAAAAGACAGTTTATCCTTCATTAGATCACTTCTGTCTGTCTCTGCTAAACAATGTGACATCCACACAGTTCATGTTCTGACCCGTATGAGGTACGCAGCAGCCAGCGTGGCACTGCGGGAGCGTCCGGCTTTGCAGTGGACATACACGCTGGTTCCCTGCTCTCTGTGCTGCAGGGCAAACTCAACGCCTCGGTGCAGGTTCTCCAGGCTGGGGACGCCGGTGAGGTCGACGGTGCTCAACCTCAGCTGCTCCACCCCTGCAGCCCGCCACTCCTGCCGCCAAACACATCAGAGTCAAAGTCAGTGATGCAGTGCTGCTGGATCACTTTTTAATTTTCTGCTACACACACAACTACTTGTTCAAATTCAACTTTAAAGGTGTAGCACAGGTGGAGTGAAGTTACCTCAGAAGAGTTGCAGAAGTACTTGGTCTCATACATCTCGTTCATGGTGACGACCCCTCGAACATTTTCTGTTTCTACCAGCTGAAACACAACAAATGGCGACCATCTTTTCTCAGAATTAATGTCTCTTTTGAAGTTAAACTAATTGTGTAAGATGAGAGTGACACAGCAGGAAGTGAAAGTCATCTGCTGAATAAAGTTATTTAAATGTGACTGGAATACAATGTGCATCTGTTGATGCTAAAATCAAACTTTTACTGGTTTTATCACTTTGATCATCTCAAATTAAAACCCTCACATTCCTCCTTTCTCTCTCTTTTTTTAGCATTCATATTTTGGGCCTCCATGATAAAAACTGCTTGCTTGTGATTATATATTCTGTAGTTATGAGGAAACCAAACAAAACTACAATACATGACCTTAGTAGCCACTAACAGCAGAGAAGACATGGTAAATTAGTTTAAGTTAAAATCACCATCACAACTGAAGATTTAAAATCTATCAAATTAGTTGCATTCAGAGAGACATAAAAAGAGATTTCCTTTAATGAGTTATGATTAATAATATCTGTCATTCTGACCTGTTTGGTCATGGATCTGAACGGCAGAGCCCCGAGGATCACCGTCTCATCCACCCGGTCAAACCACCGCCTGGACGACAGCTTCTCCATGACAACATTGTAGGCTAAAGTCGGGTAGAAAAGTAGCCTCGCTAACGCTCCGGACATGATGAGCTAATTTTAAGAAACAACAGCGACAAAAAGTAAAAACTAAGCTGTCAAACTCGTCCAGATTTTCATCACCGTGTGGTGTTACTGTTGCGGTGTGTCTGACCCGCACACTGTGAGGTCTGACCCTTCAGTTAGCGTGTTTTCATTGCGCTCGTGTGAAAGGTTGTTCCGGAAACAACAGGACTTCCGGAACGAATCCTTCAGAGTAAAATCCGTGACGGAAACAGGCTCCAGGTATTTCGTTTACTTCCTTTGATGTATTTGTGGCACTTTACAACTCACTTCTACGCTGTAATTGTATTTCTGGTCAATCATGCTTGTGTTTTTTAATATTATATATATATTTTTATTTTTAAATTTAATTTTGTTCTTACCTACGGTAATTTTAAGTTGTGATTTTTATTGCTCACTGAATGTTATTCCTTATTGATGTGTAGCTTTTTTGATTACATCTGTGTCTGAATGAAACACATAAATACAACTGCCTGTTTTTGCAATTGATTCCTTCTGATAATTTGATTGGAATAGGTGGTTTTATTTGTGTGGTTGAATTTATTATTTTTCGACAGTTTAACAGGGAACTTTTCAATTACATTTAGGCAAGAATTTGATTCCACCTATCAACTTTATACATGTTTAGGACAAGATTTCCAGATGTTGTCCTTTTCTTTGATCAGATTACACAAGCAGTTTACTTTGGAAGTATTATTTGATTCTTTAAAACTTGGCGCCTCCGTTACTTTTAGAATTACATAAAACGTCTCTTTTTTAACAATAATATTTATTCTTCAGGATAAAGTTAAAAAAGAGAACAGAGTTGGGGAAAACCCTGCATACCACAAGATGAAAGCTCACTGAGACGTCAGATAACAAAAGCAGCTCAGGTCCACTGTTGTTTAATTAACACTGATTCAATTAAACAGGCTGAGCATATTTTAATCTGTGAGCTGACCTCAAATCAGTTTTAAAGTGTCTGTTAATACAGTTGGAGGTACTGGATTTAATGTGTGTCTGTTTAATTTTTCCCATCTTGTTGATCCCCATCATTTGAAAAACTGAACCCCCTCACAGATCAGTCGGGACTCTGATTTCAAGAGTCGTACTTTGTTTCTTATCACAGTCCAAAAGGTGAATCTTGAAGACTTTCAGAAGAATCTGCTGACACTTCAATCAAGGAGGTTGATCCACTGAAAAGGCTCTGTAATTCATTTTATCTCTCACTCTGATTAACTACGTTTGTCTGGGATACAGTGAGCCAACGAATGTGTGTAAACGTGTGTGTCTGTAAGTTTGTCTCCAGACATCAGATACCAGAGTAAACACCAGAAAACTATCTCTGCGAGTGAAATCGTCCACATTGTTGTGTCAACAATCAGGTCGGATTCAACATTTACGAACCATTCTGATGTGAGAACGAGTGAATTTTCATCTTTTAGTCGACAAAACAGTGAAAACTGTGAATCTCAAAAAAATGAAAGCAGTCTTTTCTTTTCAAGTGAAAATGTATTTATTATATATTGACAAGCTTCTTCAAGTCAGCCATGATAATGTGCTGAAATAATGTGATTTAGCTAAATCTAAACTGCTGTGCAGCACCGATACATGACCAACAGTCTAACTGGCCTGTTAAAACAACAAACATCTTCAAACAGAGCCGATTCTATGAGAACAGTGGATAGAAAAATATGTACATAAATACATACATGTATAAAAACAGATTTGGATGGAACACAGTGTGTGTGTGTGTGTGTGTTTGTGTAAAATTACACAATGCACTACAATATATTTTTCTACAAAAAAAAGTGCACAGTATTCATAATACATTTGGCCTTAACCCAAGATTGCATAACTTCAGAAAGCTAAACTCTCTTTCTTTCGTTCCTCTTTAAAATATGTGCAGTACAAGACACAGAGTACATTTATTACATCTCAATAACTGGAAATATTTAGAGCCAAAGTAGTGTTAGTTTAATTTAGGGTACAGATTTTTCTCTGAAAGACGGTGACAAAGATCCAGTAATACTGAGGACGACACTCAGCATCTGATAAAATATTCTTTGTATATCACCGTCTGAACACTTAATATATTATCACCTTCATTTACATATAAGGGAGACGGCAGTAAAAGGTAGTGAGATCAGAATTTCTACCATTTGACAGCTGAAGAGGTCACGTCAGGGGGGTGGAGGGTGGAGGGTGGAGGGGTCAATGGTTGGAGGAGGTGGAGTTCAGGACGTTGTGCTGGATCTTGGCGTCAGAGGCCTTGGACAGGTCTCGCTGTGGGAACAGAAGCAGCTGTTAAGGTTCATGTGAGGCAGAGACGACGTGTTTGATGGGAAGGAGCAATAAAACGATGTGGATACAAGTGGACTTTATTTAAAAACCAAACATGTGAAATACAGCATGTGTTTTATTATGTCACATGTTGCCCAGATTCACAGTATTTCCTGAAATGATCCCTCCTCATCTTGTTTATTTGATTTTATCAGATGCCACAGTCGGGGGGGCAACTCAGCTACCAAACTGCCGACTCTGTGAGATAAATCACTTCACAGGGTGCTGACGCCGCAGCAGCGGGGGGGCAAATCAAGTCTCATTAAGTAAAAGATGGCTGGCAGTGATTGGCTGTAAGCAACCTTTTTTTTCCAGATCTCAGTTAAAAAAGGATTCACTGCAGGTAAATTTTAACTGGAGAAGTTTTTAATACGACTTTGTAACAGGTCACTGCAGTTAAAACCTTAAAGGGATTAAGCACCAATAACCAGCACACACACACACACACTCACACAAACAGACACACACAGATGGATTAATAAGGTTTAAACTCAGACTCATGAGTTGAGTTCTTCACTGTTTCTTTTTAACACAAATTCTTCTTAAGTTATTTGCATCAAGTCAACTTGATGTCAGTCTACTTTCACTCATTAGTTTCAACATAAACAGACTGTTATTTGAGAAAATAGGTTTGAAATTGTTGATTAAAGGAAGCTGGAGAGCAAAAACAACAACAGGAGTTATTTAAGGGTTATTCTCCTTTGATTAGAGGCAAGCAGCTACTGCCAGTGAAAAAGAATCAGTCAGAATTCAACAAGATTTCAGGATCGAAACACACCTTGACTGAACAGATTCAGTGTTGATCAAGTCCCTCTACAACACAAATTGACATCATTAGCATTCGTGCGTTTGTCTACAACAAACTTAAATGTGTTACTGCACAGAAACAGGAAACCAGGAGAAAAGATGCAGAGACAGAAGATTAGAGACAAAAGTGTAAAAAATTACCACAAATTCTGAATATGTGCTGGCAACAGAGGCTATGCTGAAGTTACGCTGTGGGGTAGCAGGGGTCAGCAACGCACCACTCACAGGGGTCCCCTTCACCAGAGCCTCGTTCTCCTTGTTACAGCTGCCTGGCAGTCGAGACTGAGGGGGTTTACCGCCACCTGGCGTCCGCGCTGCTGGAACCTGAAGGACACAGAAGAAGAAAATCATCAGACAGGTGGAACCAACTGTTCTATCAATTATAGCAATACAGCAATCAGTTGGTGGAGTTTAATGGAGAAAGAGAGAAAAAACTCCACCCAACTTAGTGAGTAAAGAGCAGAAAATAACATTTACATGTCAGAGACAGAAGAGTCAGAAAAAGAAATGAGGTTTGGTGTTGAGAAGGTCGCCGTCGCTGTGATGTTTGCTGGGAATCGGACCTGAGAGTGCAGCTTTGTTTCTCTCACTTTTCAATTCACTTCTTTGAGTTTGAAAATGAAACCAACCTTGTTTGCTGAGAGCGGTGGGCGGGGCACAGGCGAGCGACAGACTGTCGCGCCGTAGGCGGAGCGCATGGTGCTGTTAGAGGTGGCCATGGAAATGCTGGAAGTTGCGTTAAACTGCAGAGAGAAGCAGACGGAGACGGTTAGTGCTGACAGAGCCGGTGGAGCAAAGAGACAAAGAAAGAGATTAAAGAAAGATTTTATACTTAAAATATAAAAGTGAGCAACATATTCTGTGACCGACCTTTCGTGTTTTATTTGGTGTGGTAGTGCCGAGGAACCTGCGTTTGGTGGGCGTCCGTATTGCCGTTCCATACAGCATGTCCTCTTCAGTCTGCTTGCTCTTCTTGAGATGCTGTCGGGAGTTTTAAAGAGAAGCGTCAACACGTTTCCAGCAAACACACAGTCGAAGCCTCTGGTGAAAGAATGCAGCTGGTTTACCCGTTCCTGTTTCTCCTTCTCCTTCTCGATCTGGTGCAGCTCCCACTGCTGCTCCACATACTGCAGAAACCTCTGGCTGTTCACCAGAAACTCTCGACCCTGCTCGCTCTCCCACGCATCGATCTGGGCTTTCAGTTTCTTTTCCAGCTGAAAAACACACACACGCGATGACAAGTCAGTGTCAAACAACTTGATGTTTTTCAGCTCAGAAAACATCAGATGGGCTTCATGTCTCACTTTGGGAAGACTTTTATGCAGCTCAGATCTTTGTTTCTCCTCTTTGAGGAGATTCCCTCCTCTGTTGGTGAACCTTGTTGGATCTGTGGCTTTTTTCTGTTGATGACAAAAAAAGAGACAGATTAGACTTTAAGAACACAATTCTTCTGATAAGCTCTCTTGGCCACGCTGGAAGAACAAACACTCAAACTAAACAAAATGTAAAAACTTTCCTTGTTACTGTGGCTCTTGTCGGACTCACCTCCAGCTCCTGGAAGAGTCTCCAGCTCTCTTCCCACTGGTGAACTCCGTCAAAAAGCTCTTTGTGATCCTCATAATGCTGCTTCAAGCGCTGGATCTCAGCGTCATGCAGACTCAACAGCTCCTCAGTAAAATCCTCTGAAAAAAGTCAATTATAGTCTCAGTACGTTTCTAAGTTTCAATGCTTCTATAATAAGACCAAAACAACAAAGACAGAAAACTCACCACTAAAATACGGTGCGAACGCCTGCCGCTGATCGATGCTGAAGAAGCACTTCTCCCAGAACACGGCGATCTCAGAGCGAATGGCTTCAGTAACGTTGTGGATGTTCAGTCGTTTCAGCTCCTCCAGACGCTGAACTTCTGCTTGTAGCTGAGAATTTCAAAAAAAAACAAAACAAAACATCATCGACAGTGCTGACAGTCACAGTCAGCGTGAATAACAGGAAAAGGTTAAGATGGACTCTCACCGCTTCCAGGTTCCTCCTCTTGGACGAGACCATGTGCTCGTTGAAGGCCTCTCTCTCCTCCTGAGGAGCCTGCAGTCGGTCCCACAGCTGCTGGATCTTCTCTCTGTGGCTCTCACACAAGGCCTCGTTCTCCGCCTTGCGTTCCTCCAGCTGCAGAATCAACAAGACACGAAGCTGCATCAGTGAACTGTGACGGCGCATCACATGCGTCCAACAAATCTTCATTTAGGTCTTAATTAAAGTCATAACAGTGGAGGTTCACATAAAGACAGATTCATCAAAAACTTTCAGGATAGTTTCCTTTAAATCAACACCTAAAATAACATCTGGGATTAGTCAGTCAACGTTACAATTAGATTATAATGTGATGAAAAGAAAACTTCTTCTCCTGCTGTTGTAAAAAGCATCGTACCTGACAAATGAGCAGTTTGAGTGACGTGATATTTTCTCTGGAAAGGCAGAAAGAGTCTTCGTCCTCACAGACGACGTCCTTCTCGAAGCTGGTCTCGGGGGTGTGTTCCAGCTCCTCCATGTGCAAGATGATCTGCTTCTTGAGGTCCATGAACTCAGCGTGCCGCCTGGCCTGTAACGTGAACGCAGCCCACAGTTTGGTACAAGTACAGATTAAAGTATTTACTACAAACATTTAAAGTACTAAAACTCCTCTCATATTTTTTTTTTAAATTGTAAAAATTAAATAGTTTTTTTTACATTTATTTAAAAAATAAAGATCATATTATAACAGTCAGACATTCAGAGGCATCGAGTGTTCAGCAAAACAAAATGAAACTCTTCAGATTTAATAAAGTAATTTGATTACAACTTAAACGGCCTAATTTTTAAATAGAGGACGGTATGTGGGACGTTCATGTCTCGCCTCGTGTGAAAACACCTCACACTTTAACAAAATCTATGATCTTAAAGCACTTTGACGAGAAATCCTGCAGCCTTGGAAGAAACACAGCTCTTCTTTTCATACAGTCTCAGTAACTCATCAGCTGACATGCAGATGCAACACCACGAGCTCCCACCTTCTCTGCGTTCTGATTAGTGACGTGCAGGCGGAAGTTCTCCAGCTGTTCCAGGGACGGGACGCAGTCTGAGGCGATCCCGTAAGGCATGGCACACAGGATGTCGCACAGCTCCTGATCCTGCTCCAGCAGACCCTTCAGCTGCTGCATCCGCTGGGTCTTCTCCTTCATCAGAGCCTCCAGCTGAGTGCGGAGGTTCTTCTCTTGCTGAAGCATGCTGATGCCGCTCTCCTCCTGAACATACGGAGAAGATTCACATTACAGGATGCTTCTCAAGTCAACTATTAAAGTCTGTAATCATCAACTTATTAATAACTACAATTACTGAGGCATTTTTATATTAACTTGGGCTAGAAACTCTTTAGAATAAAACAAAAACATAGTGAGTAATTAGATTTATTTGTGTTTTATTGGTCAAAAAAAGGATTAGTGAGTCCAGAGTGATGTCACTCCGTCTGTGCTGTTTAACATGTTTTTAACACTAAAGTCATCACAGTTGTTTTTACCTCAAACACAGGAAGCTGAAGTTCAAAGTAGAGTTTCTCCATTTCTGTCCTGCATGACTGGATGCTGCTGATGAGCCTCTTTTTCAGAGATTCCTCCTCTTTGATCATCATATCCAGCAAACTCTGAGTGATGCAATAAAAATAAAAGACATTCCAGCATTTGAGACAAGCGATGAAGCAAGAGAAGGTTGCAGTGCAGATGTGACACATTTAAATTTAATGTAACTTAGGAATCCTATTGCCATTGCAGGTGTCCAGTCTGCACATATTTTGGTCCCATAATTTAATCATAAAATGTTTTACACGGTCAAACATCAGTTTTAGTCTTAAATAATCCAGAATCAGTCGGGATCTGATGAAAATAAACAAACTAAAGCTCTTGTTTGTGATGTTTCACACTGAAGTTTCACTCAGGACTGTTGTGCTCCTGTAAAAGCCCCCTCCTCTCCCTCCTCTGTCGAAACCTGTTCAGGGGGCAGGTGGAACCCCGTAGAGAGCGTGATGCGTTTACTGAACTCAGGAAAACGCACTTTTATTCATCAGAGTTTTATTTATGATGATTACCGTTTGGTTTTCGATGCCTCACCTTAATGTGATTCTTGACAACATTAGTCCTTTGAAGCCTCTGGTCCTCTGGGATACCGATCTCCTCCCAGATGTCCTTCAGATGGCACAGCGCTTTATTCAGGCACGACACCGCCTCTGCTGCGAGCACCTCGCTACGGGGGCGGACAGCCAGAGAGAGGCACGGTCAACTCGATTATTCACCAAATAATTCACTGATCACGTTTAAAACAAATTATAAACACACAGCATTCACTCATCTGATCGATCTGACAGCCGTTGGCGTTGGTTAAGCTAACGTTAGCTAGCTAAGCTAATACGATCAACAGTTAGATATTCGCTATCTAATCTATCTAATGGTATTTAACGTTATTCTACGTGTTAGGTTTTACTCTAATCGCAAAATATATCATGATCTTACCTCTTCCTCATCGTCAAAGTCCAGACTTTGTTGTGATAATCAGTGAATAATCCCAAAAAACAGCCGAAACGTGTCAAAGAGACGAGCGGAGCGTCTCCTCTCTGCCTGCTCTCGGTTCAGTCCGTTTGTACAGTTCAAAATACGCGTACATCATCGTTCCGCTCTCTGATTGGCTCCTTCTGCGGGTGCGCGTGTTGTGGCAAACCAGCGCAGCCCTGCAGAGCGTCTACCGTTGATCATCACAGAGCGCCGCCCACCGCCGGACGCCACATGAAGAAAACCAAACATTTTCGTCCGCAGGGCGCGGTGATGCCGCTCAGCAGCAGTTAACTGCGCCCAACAATGACGCTGTTGTTAATTTTAGACTAAAGAATTAATAGCGATTAAAAAAACCCACACAAAGCGAAAGAAAACAAACAACAGATGTGTTAAAAAAAACATTTATTTACTTTATACATGTTTGCAGTTCTTTCGTTGTAAGACAAAGATCGTTAGTGAACATTTTCCATCTTTAATGTCACTGCTGGAGGGAATGAATGACAAGTGTCTGCAGGAATGTGGGACTGTGTCCATCAGTCTTCATACATGGTTGTCCAGTAACGCCTCAATGAGTCTTGAACTGTTTGTAATCGCAGTTGTTACAACGATAAATTTATAACCTGAGAAAAGAAAGCAAATAAAGTCATTTTTCACCAATTGTATGATGATTGTAGTCACAAATTTATAAAATCACACAAGTGTCCTCTTGAGGCATTCAGGCCTTGTTTACCTCTCTCTCTGCCCAGGAAACGTAGAGCTGAAATCTCAGAAAAGGTGCAGCCGCCGAGAAACATGACGAGAATGATGCGCTGAGCGTCGTTTTTGGCTCTTGAATCGACTCCGTTGCTGCCTGATGAGAGAAAAACCTTCAGTGTTTATCGTTTTAAAACATCCAGAAGTGGCTTCATTCATTCTGGGCAAACAGTCGGTATGTTTACATGCACAAGAAACAAGGTTACTCAGAGAAAACAGGCCACACAGCAAATCAAAAGTGCATGTAAGTTCTCAACGAACTGATATGTGCCACAAAATAATTAAACTTCTACAATATATTTACATCTTCAGGTGATCTGACCTGTAACAGCAAAATCGTGCCCATTTAGCAGCCTGGTGACCTCTTCAAGCCCCGCCCAGCCGTCTCGCTCCAACACCTGTGGATGACCACATCAGGTGTCACATTAAAAAAGTCAGATCCTGTGGGAATGAGTGAATCCTGCAGGTCGACTCACCTGCTCGATGAGTTTGCAGCTCAGAGGGACGTAGGCGCCGCTGAAGATGTACGCCATGTCTCGAGGGACGCGCAGGTCGTACTCCTCATCCGACTTTGGCACCTTTACACAAAATACGACAACACATTAAAGTACATACAGCATTTTCAGTGGGGTAAAGATGACAAAAAGTCTTGAGTGGGACTCTGTGACTTTATGAACATGATTTTTGGAGCAAAACAGCAAAGATGATGATAATTTACCAGGTTGAGTTTCCTGCTCAGAGCTCTGAAATTGCTCTTCTTTGCCAGAGAAGAAAAGGCGTCGGTCAGTTTTCCTGGAAACAAAATACGAAGATGATTCATAAATCTGACTTGTAACAGTCAGAAAATATTTGTTATGTTCAAGGTTCAAGTGCACGGAGACAAACAGGAGATGGTGAAAAGCAAAATTAAACAGCAATAAAACTGAATTCCTTCTCATTGGCACCAAATCCACCTTATCAAGTTGACTCCTTCTCTCTCTCCATCGACAGCTCCTTGGTCTCCCCCTCCCCTCAGGTTAAGAGTCTGGGTGTCATCCTTGACAGCACACTATCTTTTCAATCTCACATTAACAACATCACCAGGTCTGCTTACTTCCACCTGCGCTCCATCAATCGTCTCCGCCCCTCCCTCACCCCCCACACCACCGCCATCCTCGTCCATAGCCTTGTCACTTCCCGCCTTGACTATTGTAATTCACTCCTCTTCGGTCTCCCTCAAAAGTCCCTCCATAAACTTCAGCTGGTTCAGAACTCTGCTGCCCGGATTATCACCAAAACCCCCTCATCCCACCACATCACCCCC
>JAQMCX010000001.1:28593451-28613423 GCA_029814765.1 Acanthurus leucopareius
CTCAAAACTCATCTGTTCAGACTTGCTTACTCTCTCTAAACTGCTTCACACGGTCCCCCCTCCCTATTTATTTATTGCATGTTGTCTTTTATCTTGTATTTTATATTTTTGTTTTTATATCTTCTGTACAGTGACCTTGGGTGTCCCTGAAAGGCGCTTTCGAATAAAATGTATTATTATTATTATTTATTATTATTAAAAGGAGGAAGTGAAACATGCAAAGCGAAGCCTGATCCACCTGCAGTCTTGTCGTTGACCAGTTTGCCCACTTTGCTCTCCATCACGGTCAGAGTTTCTCCAGGCTGCTGCTCCACCAGGAGCCCCAGCTGCCTCAGGTTGGCGAATGTGAGCAGGTGATCCACTCCGTAGCTCTGAGGACGTCAAGCAGAGGACGTTTCTTTTAACGAATGTCCTCTTTCAAACAAAACGATTGAGGATTATCTGCTTTTTTCTCATTGTAACAAACATTATATCATAAAATGTGAGATTGTCTTTTAAAACTTCATGACTATAAATCATAAATCTTTAAAAATAAGAGGATAAGGCACATTTTTAAAAAGTATTTTCAACTGCAGGTTTTATTAAAATTTGTGCAAAACCTGAAAAACATGGGAGTTGTTTTGGGAAGCACAGACAGCAGTTCACCTCTCACCTGCAGGTACTGAGCTTTTAACGAACGGTAATCTTTTGGCAGGAGTCCTGTGAGAAAACACCATCACACTGCTGTTAAAACGACATTTTATACATTTTTAATAAAGCAGTTTTATTGAAAACAACTCACCGTTTTCTGTGATTGACAGAAGACAAAGCAGCCGCAGACTTTCTATCATGGAGACCTTAAAGAAAAGTAGATGATATGTTAGTTTTCTAGCCTGTTATTGTTCATTTACCTGTTCCAACATTAGATCATGTTCAGGCAAACACACCTGTCTGTTGATGTGCTCCTCTATGAATGAGATGCATTCACGGATTTCAAATCCTTCAAGTAAAGCTGGAAAACCAAACACATGATCGAGACGCGTGTTCATTTCCACACAAACAAAAATACGACTGAATAAATCGCTTCTGTTAGAGGAGAAGTGACATTAATGATGAATCAGGCAGAACACTGAACTAAAACCTGAATGTAAACAGTTTCCTCACAGTGTTCAGTCTTCAGCAGCTCCTGAAAATCCTGTTTTGTTTTCTTCTTCATGATGGATTCACTGGCACCGATGTCTGAAAAACAACGTTCGCCTCAGAAAAGCAGCTTCACACATGAAACAAAGTTAAATCTGACACACAGTTTAACACTCACGCAGACTCAGGAGTCGATGTTCCTGTTTCAGACCTTTCAGCTCCTCTGAAACAAACGTCTTCATCTGCTGTATGTCCATCCCCCGACGCTTCTGCAGAACCAGTGAAGAAGAACAGCGTTTGTTACGTCAGTCACCTTACAAACGCTCACAAAGTGTCACAGACGTTTACTCACGTCGTATGCAGTCTGGAGGTTTCTGGCTTTCTGACTCAGAAAGCCGAAGACGTTGGAAAAATGCTCGTTTCTGATTTCATTGAAGACCTGAGACACATGATCACATGATGAGCTTCAGTTACTGTGATTTAACGTAATGAATCTCAGATATCAGGCACATGCACAGACAAGTCTGCAAGGATACGAGTCAGTGAGGCAAAGGTCAGACATTTCAGGGGACAAAGACATTAAATAAAATGTAAAAACTACCTTGTCCTGAGAGTTCAGCATCACCTTCATGCTTTTGTCAGAGGAAGTGACATCAGGTGGAAACTCCACACATCCTGTGGAACAAACAGTGTGATGAGATGAAATATTGACACACAAGCATGAACAGAAATAATCTGCAGTCAGAATGTCGTCATGCAGCAGAGAGCTTCAATTCTGCAGGAAACAACAGAGTCTGACACCAACTTACACTGTTTCTTTTATTACTGATTCCACAGCTGATCGTAATGGTTTAAAATGTTAAATTAAACCCATCAGAGTCCAAAATAATGTTATATAAAGTCTATGTTTGACAAAAATAACAAAAAAATAGATGTATTGACAAAAAATTCAACTCAGAATCTATAAAAACCTTTAAAAAGAACATGTTCAGTCTGTTTCAGATGGAGCTGATTTAACGTCTGACCATCGTTTTCTCTCACAGGCTGCAGTCAAACTCACCACATTTGATTCTGAAAATATCATCCACGAGTCCTTCATAGACGACTTGTGAGCACAGCGGAGAGACGAAGTCCACGTCTGCAGAGACGAAGACAACGTTAACGTTAAGGAGGACAGACGTCACAGCGTCATGTGACCTGCTAACGGAGCGTCAGACACACGGCTGCTTCTCACCTCTGTCGATGAGAAACACTTTTCCTATTTCAGCCTGTCGAGTTCTCTGCTCCCCCTCCTCCACCTGCTCCCTCCACGACTCGTACGCCATCTACAGGCAGACAGAAATACAGCAGTTCAGACACCAGAACACACCACTGTGGATCTGAAAGCTGAACTAGACGACACGGCGGCGTTTGTTCTTGATCAGACTTCACCTTTGAACATCGTCCGATCCCGTAGATCTTGGAAAAGGGTCCGTAGAGGGAGTGAAGCAGGTGCAGAGCGCTGCCGGCCGTCCTCACCCACCGCTGGTCCCCCGCCTGGGCGACACGGGACCAAACACAACCTGACACACATCTGCTGCCACATGTGCTACAGTGTAATATCACTTGGCTTCACAAGGCTTTTAGTGCTGAAACAAGTAATCGATTACTCAACTGCAATGTCTCACTTTTTTATGCAGTTTTCTAACAATATAGTAAATTATTTGAGGTGAAAATAAACATCACCTGCAGCAGGATTCTTACTTTAGACAGGATTTAGGGACATTTTGACTGATTCAGAGTCACAAAGTGCAGATTGTCCAGCAGAGATAATATTTAAACACAAATATCTGTGTGTGTGTTTGGTTGGATCAGTTTTTAAAGAAAACAGCTGGATCAGTCAGTAATAATCAAATCAATATAATTTTCCTGCCAACATCTGACCAGCTTTAAATTTCTGTTTTTATTCCTGTTCTTTATTCTAATTCATTGATCAGATTTGAAACATTTGAGACTAATCTACAAAAACAGCTTATTTCTTCACAATAAATTCATTTGTCTTCATTTAGAATAAAAGACAGAGAAACAAAGCAAATTACTTCTGATAAAAGTTGGAATTTTGAGGAGATTCTGTTTAAAAATACCATAATTTCATCAAAATTACTAGTTATTAGACCAAATCCTGAATCAACTAATCATTTCAGCTTTATTCAGGATTTCCTTGTACACATTATTTACCAGGAAGTTGTCTCTGAAGAACTCCGGCAGCTCCAGACTGATGATGTCATCGTCAAGTGGAAGAAGGTAGAAAGCCCACTCGTCAGTCGTCACATCTGTGGGGAGCAACAACGCTTCCTTTTACCGATCACTTCATTAAAACACAAAGTAAAGAAGGAAAGGAAGCTAACGCACCACCGAAGATCCCCTGCTCCTCCAACACGGCCTCACACGCATAGAACTGCAGCACACAGAAGGTTCAGCAGGTTAATATTAGAAGAAAACATCCCAAAACACATCAAAGCAGAGTCTGAACACAACGGCAGGGTGGAAATACCTTCTGAGGGGTGAAGATGATCTTGTATCTTCTAAATTTTCCTGCTGCCTTGTCAGCATTGGCAACATCTGGAACAAAGAAAAACACATGAAACACACAGCAAAGTATTCAGAAGACTCACTGTTACAGTATATAGGAGAACTTATATAACTAGGTCTGTGTATTGTGGGAAATTTTAGGCTTTAAGTGCCAATATGGTACCCGACTTTTAGGACTGAAACAATTTTATATTTAAAAAAACTCTGAAAAATATTAATTATACTGTTAAATTCCTACTGAGCCCTAAATTCAAAAAGAAAACTATGACTGTCCTCACCACAAATCCATTTCACAGTTTGTATTCTTGGCCGGATCAGAAAACAGAGCCTGTAAGAGAGAAATGCGGTGTTTTCAGGTAGTCACATCACTGTGTGTGTGTGGGTGTGTGTGTGTGTGTGGGACAGGATAGTGTGGCGGGTGCAGGGCTCACTGATCTGAATTGCTGATAACAGGTTTGTAATCCACTTTGTAGAGTTTGTCGACTTCATGTTGCTGTGAATAAAGAGACAAAATGTTTAAAAAAAACAGTAGAACTGAAGTTTTTCATCACAGTTCATAAAACTGAAGAGTCACAGCTGATAAAATTCACCTTTAGTGTTGAAACATTAGCGATACGATCCAGCGGGCTCATCAAGTCTGCCTCAATGAAAAGGTCCTTCTTCCCTGGAAGCTGCAGAGAGGAAGAAAGGAGGGTGACGACAAAGTTAATGTTTTAAAGTTTTCTATCAGGATTAGGTGTCTATTACATGTTGCAGGGTGAAAATATTTATTTCCGGTCTAAACCAAGTGCAGGGGAACAGAAGTGCAACATCTACATTAAAACCGTTCCTTTATAATTACATCCAGTCAACAAAGTCTGTGTTTTTATTGATTTTATTGTTTTTATTGTCTCTCATTGTTGTAAAGCACTTTGGTTCACCGTAAGGTTTGTTGTAAAGGGCTGTATAAATAAAGCACATTTACATTTAAAGCACATTTACAATCTAATTTAGTGTAAAAGTATCACTTCTGTCTCTGTTTTGCTGCAGCAGGAAGTCGTGTAATTACGTGATATCCTATAATGAAAACATTACCGTGCTAACATACATGCAAGTCATATTACTTATAGCATGGTACGCTTAGGCAACATATAGTGTCATATAACAGCAGGACCCAGGTAACAGTAAACCAAATGAGGCACAAAACGTATATGGCATCTTGTTCCCACCTGTTCCAGCAGGTAGATGAGCTGATCTCTGGCCAGCCGCTTGAGCAGGGAGAAGTCAGGGAGCTCCGGGGAATCCCTCCGGGCACCGTGAGCCATCCTGGGCCACAACGCAGACAGAAGAGTCACTCATCCACTACACACGGAAAAAAAAACACACTCATGTGACATTATTGCTCTACACATTATGTCATGACAAAGAGGAAATACCCAACAAAAATACTCAGAAGGAAGGAATCAGTGCTGTGGTTGACCTACTAGCTAGGTTAGCTTGTAGGCTAAAAACAAATCCTTCACATCACATCAACTTTCAAGAGTAGCGTCAAAATTCTGACACTTATATGGAAATTATTTTACAAAAATATGCAATAAATGCCTTAAATTAAGTTGTGAACATCTGTCAAAACATCAGCAAAAATGTGTTTGGCTAACAGTAGAAACTACCTGCTTCCGCAGCTACAAAAACGGAAACCATCTCATCATCAGATGTTTCCCCCCGGACACTATAAGGGACGGACTGCAACACTTCTGGAGGTCCACCGCAGGAGGTCCGAATCACTACCTGACGCAGTTTTTCTGTCTTTACGTGTTGTTTTCTAACATGAGTTCAGACGCAGTTTTATTGTTAGAAACTGTTAATTTTGCCGCAGAGAAACATCGCAACCAGCGACGCAAAGATGCGGAACAGACGCCGTATATTAATCACCCGATCGGTAGGCACGAGACTTTATACCTGTTTATGATGCCTTCAGGTGGTGCTTGTAAATCTGTGGACATTGAGACGAAATAAAACCTGGATTAAACCCATATAACGTGTTCAAAATAGTCTCTGATATTTTGTTTTGCTAAAAAGTAATGTGATACTTGACGCTCGCTGATTCTTTAGAAGGAGAGAAAATAAAAGTAATGGAAGACATTTAAGTAATGAAAATCGTAATTAGAAATTGACTGATAAGTTACAAAAAGACCCACATATTGATTGATTTTTAGCTAATTGCAGATATAATTCTCAGAGTGGCTATGGGCGACAAGAGAATGTAGCATAGAAATGCCAAGATTTGAGTTAATTTTAGAAACAGTGTTTTCACTTTGTATTTTGTTGATTAGATGTCAATGATATATTAAGTTTCTATTTTAATTATTAAGTCAAATAACAATAAATCTATTTAATTAGTGTCTTTGATGGTTTGAAACATCTCTGTGGAAGTGTTTGTCACAAGTTTCCTATAAAAAAAGGATAACTTGATGATTTTTACCATTGAATGCAAGGAATTATTTATCATCTTACTGTAATTTCTCTTTGGCTTGCTGTTATAGTTAAGTTTAGATTTATAAGATTTTCCTTGTCATATTAATGACCTTGTTCAATGTTCAATTTATATATTTCGTTAGCTATTTAATCCTATATAACCCTCAGTTTGTAGTCCTGGTATGGATGACGGTGAAGACAATAAGACTTTCCTCTCTCTGATGCTCACAGCTCTGTGTGTGTATTTTAAGGAGTAGCAAGAATCCTCAGCCATGAAGGAGGCGTCACAGACATTGAGGTTTTGCAAGTATGTAATCAGTAAGTTGCTGTTACGTAACAAGGTCAAGTTTGGTGTTTGCTGTGTCACTGATCCTGTGTATTGTCTTGGTGCTGCAGGCGGCTCTGCTTCACGACACGGTGGAGGACACGGACACGACTCCTGCAGAGCTCGAAGCAAAGTTCGGGCCGGTCGTGGCTCGAATCGTTCAGGAGGTGACGGATGATAAGAACCTACCTAAACAGGAGAGGAAGCGTCAGCAGGTGGTGCATGCCCCTCACTGCAGCCGCCAAGCCAAACTGGTCAAACTGGCTGATAAACTGTACAACCTGAGGGACCTGAACCGCTGCACACCTGTCGGTCAGCACCTCTCTCACTCTGACTGCTCTCATACTGTAACTGAGTCATTTGTGGAATCTCTATTTTTCATAACTCAATTTATCTCTTTTTAGTCTTTAATGCTTAAATCATAAAACATTTGTTTGAAGTTCTAAAGTTCATTAAACAGTAAAAAGACATTTTAATGTGAAATTTGCAAGAATACACAGACACAGTATAGTGGTATACAAGAAAGAAAAAACTAAACACATCTGAAAATAATAATTTTAAATTTAGGAAAAAGAGTTCAATATTGTTAACCTATTTACTACTACTTCATGGATGGAGGACTCAGGTGTCTTTTAAAACTAATCCAAAGAGGAAACTGTCAGAAAGTTGTCACAAAGTGAAAATACAGAAGAACAAACACTTGACAATGTACTTAGTTCCCATACTTTCTCCCTCTGTGGGTGTGTTTGGCAGGTTGGACAGCTGAGCGGGTCCAGGAGTATTTTGTTTGGGCCAGTGAGGTGGTGAAAGGCCTGAGAGGAACCAACTCAGCTGTGGAGGAGAAGCTGGACGAGCTGTTCAGGCAGAGAGGAGTCCAGCTCTGATAACACAGACGCAACACAGTGGATGGCAGACTTTTCGAGTTATAAATCAAATACAGTTTCATATGTAAATTATAAAAATAAATCTTATTTAATATATGTATGTGTGTCTTTTAATTTATTCGCTCATATTTACGTTTTTAATGTAAATTGAGGGTATGGTGAGAGTTTGGAGAGTTTAACCAATCTACCCACAGGAGCCACTAGTGGGCGGTATTATACCGTTGAATCACAGAATGAGAACATTAAGCTACAATGTCGTCTCCTGTAAACATCAAACGTTATGTGTACTTCATGTATAAAACCACCGATGGACTCCTGATAAAACGAGCAAACTGTAGTTCATCTTTAAGTCATTTAGATATGATTTTGTGTCGACTATGTTACTGTGTGTTTCTTGTCGGAAGGAATTGTCAACCGGAACAAATCCACTTCCTTTCCGCTCCCTCAACAGCAAGTTAAACTTCCGTTCGATTGCGGCGACGACGAGCTAATTTTGTCTAAGCGAAAGACTCAGTTTTCCTGTTATTTAGTGAGAACCGTCGACATGACAGCCATGTCTAGTCGCGAAGCCCTCAACATGAAGCTCCCTCCGATCCAGTCCACGGCCGGAGCCGTGCCGGTCCGGAATGAGAAAGGTGAGACTTCACGTTAGCGGTTAGCTAGCAGGTGGCTAGTGGCGTGCTAACCAGCTAGCTTAGCGTAACCTCACTACAAACATGAAAAACACCGTTTGCCTGAAATAATGAGAAGAGATTATTGACTACTTCATGCAGAATTATGAAATATCTGCTAGTTTTAGAAAATGCAAATTTCTGCTAACTAGCTTTGAAGCTTATTCACGCCAATGTTTCCACAAGGAAATACTCAACAATCACATTAGTGTGATGTTTGGTGTCCACAGAACTTTGGCCTTTTGTAGATACAGTAATAAAAGTATGTCCACAAACCACAACACATTCAGTACAGTACGGCCTTAGAAATTATGGAGAATCAACTTCTCTGTGATAAACAGCATCAACAACAACAAAAGAATTTATCAAAAATCATTCCCATTGATAATTATTTCCAGACTCGTATTAAGAAAGAAAGAAGATTGTATTTTTAGGCATTTAGGGTTCAGTAATTTCAGCAAAATGTAAGATATCAGGATCTGGATATTAATATCCACTTAAGTTCATCCCAAACAGGAGGATAAATGTAGTAATGTTTAATGTTTCCAATTTGGAATCAGTCCCAACAAAAATGTGACCTTACAAATTTGAAAAAGATAGTATTTTTGTGGATCTGATTAATTGTAAATCTTAATTTGGATATCCTAATTAAAAGTTAAGTAGACTCAAACAAAAGTGTGTTGTCGGCTTCAGGGCTGGGAAAGCTCATTATAATCCCTGAATGTTCCAGGTGAGCTCTCCATGGAGAAGGTGAAGGTCAAGAGGTACGTGTCGGGTAAACGTCCTGACTACGCACCGATGGAGTCGTCAGATGAGGAAGAAGAGGACTTCCAGTTTGTGAAGAAGGGAAAGGAAATGGAGCCGGAGGTTGAGCTGGAGGAAGAGGAGGTCTCTGATCCTCGTCTCAAACGTCTGCTGAACCGTGTCTCTGAGGACGTGGAGGAAAGGTACCACCGCTCTAGACACCTGACTCAAGGTGACTGACGTGGTCATTAAATCTTTGAGGGGCTGAAGTGCTAATTACTTGATATTGTTTCTTTGTCGTCAGGCTTGCGAGACACAGACAGATTGCAGAGCCTGAAGTTGTGGCCGAGAGCAGCGAGGACTCTGATGAAGGCACTTGGCACCCAGAGCACGAGGAGAGTAGTGATGAAGAAGAGGAGGAAGAAGAAGAAGTTGATGATGAGGTTGATATCTGTGCTGTTTCAATTAAACTGAATACTTGGAGTGAGCTTGAGTGTTTATATAGCAACATATAACAATGTTTAAACTTTCTGATCTGTGCAGGAAATCGAGAGGAGACGAGCGATGATGCGGCAGCGAGCCGTCGAACGGAAGAACGAGGAGATGGAGGTCATGGAGGTGGAGGAGGAAGGAAAGTCTGGGGAGGAGTCAGAGTCTGAGTCTGAATATGAAGAGTACACAGACAGCGAGGACGAAGCAGAGCCGCGTCTCAAACCTGTCTTCATTCGCAAGTATGAACTGAAAAAACTGCACGTTTTAAAAACAAATGGATTTTAAGCTTCAAATGATCAGGCTGCTTTCTGTCAGTGATAAGAGAGGTCTCCTGTCCAAGATGCTCATGTGTTTGGTTAAGTATTAATTATTACATGAATCAGTCAATGAATTTCTGCGGTTCCGTCAGTGTTTTGTGCCGTGTGAAAACTAAAGGGCTCTGCATAAAAACCCCTCTGGAAATGAGTCAGTTGGACTGCAAATATTCTGCCAACAGATCAACTTTCATCCTGTGCAAAGTGAAAAATTACTGGATACTTTATAAGATGGTGCCATTGTTGACTTAAACGAGTTATTGAGTTATTTACATGTAACAACAGATAAAATCAGTGACGCCATAAATACAAAATAACAACACGTCATTTTAAAATTCTCTGATGTTTGATGTGTATCTTCTTTGTGTGTTTGCACCACAGAAAGGACAGAATCACTGTGGCAGAGCGAGAAGCAGAGGAGCAGAGGCAGAGAGAGCTGGAGGCCGAGGCCAAGAGGCAGGCGGAGGAGCGACGGCGCTACACACTCAAGATCGTAGAGGAGGAGGCTAAGAAGGAGTTTGAGGAGAACCGGCGCACACTGGCTGCTCTGGAGGCTTTGGACACTGACGGAGAGAACGAGGAGGAAGAATATGAAGCCTGGAAAGTCAGAGAGCTGAAACGCATCAAGAGGGACAGAGAGGCCAGAGAACTGTGAGTGAACTCTGATGTGACTCCATGAAACGAGTCGATGATGAAGTGAACTCGACATGTAGCAGCTGTCAGGAAGCACATTATAATGATGAGCTGTGGTGTTTGTTTGGTTTGTTTTTCCAGCATGGAGAGAGAGAAGTCTGAGATCGAAAGATTCCACAGCCTGACAGAGGAGGAGCGCCGGGCTGAGCTCCGCAACAACGGCAAAGTCATCACCAACAAGGCCACCAAAGGCAAATACAAGTTCCTCCAGAAGTACTACCACAGAGGAGCCTTCTTCATGGTAAGAGCTGCAGAGAGGAGAGCGTTAGCACGACCGCCGCTCAGCCTGGTGTCATAAAAATGAGCTCTGCTGGATATATGAGGGCGCATAAAATGTCTTTAAACACAATTGAGACGTCCAGCAGAAGTGCAGGTTGTTTTCCTGATGCCTCAGTTTTGACTTTCTGCCATTTTGTGCAAAATAAGGGGGAAAATTATATTTATCAAAGTATCTTTTCTCTTCTGATTTCACCTGCAGTGTTGATCCTGAATGAATATCTGTACACATTTTGATTAAGCATTACATGTGACTTTCATGCTCAAACATTTCCCTCCATCTTGGTCATCTAAAAGAGATTCTTCATTCTTCATCAGCATAAAATCCATATGATCAGCTTTTTCTCAGTGGTGTTAAACTGTAAAAATGATTCGTTGCAGAATGAGGAGGACGACGTGTACAAGAGAGACTTCAGCGCGCCGACTCTGGAGGATCACTTCAACAAAACCATCCTACCCAAAGTCATGCAGGTCAGCTGCTTTTTCATTATGTTTCTCTGCACTGAAGGTGGCACATCAGAAAGGTGGAGATGAACTATGTTAACCTGCAAAGTGTCACTGAAGCTATCGTTTATTTACAAGTAAAATGTTTTGACCCAAGAACATGAACGCACCTTTTATCATCTTTTAGTGTTTAAGGGAAATTTACCAGCTGGATCTAAAGAGTTTTCCAGTTCTCTGATTTGATTGATTCTGGTTTATTTTCCCTCTTAAGGTCAAAAACTTTGGTCGATCTGGACGCACCAAGTACACCCACCTGGTGGACCAGGACACCACGTCGTTCGACTCGGCCTGGGCTCAGGAGAGCGCTCAAAACAGCAAGTTCTTCAAGCAGAAGGCAGCGGGCGTGAGGGACGTGTTTGACCGGCCAACAGTCAAGAAGAGGAAGACATAAGATGCTGGATGATGTGAAATGGACTTCAGAGACTTTCTGTCCAGGACCGAGCTGCATCCTGCTGATTCCAAGGATCCTCTCTCCTGAACTTTATGTTTCGGCAGGAAACAAGACTGATTTCACAGATTCAACGATCTGTTTGTCTGCAAGGAAGCTGCACCATCATCACATTCATTTTGGCTCCTCATTTCCTCCTGAAGATGCAGCAGGTTTTTCAAATTGTCAGTATGTAGAACATCACATTAATGTGGGATCTTCTGTTTAAAAATGGAATAACTTGAATTTGTGACAATTTTTGAGGATTGCTGCATTTTAAGAAGACGAAGGGAACAAGTGATGTAATGTCCTGAACATCTGTACTCACTGTTAACAGATCTGTGGCATCTGAGCCACATCACACCCAGATTCCACCTGAAGTTTCAGAGCCGTGGGTCAGGATGCAACTCTGTTCAAATCAGCTTGTCAAATAACATTTGAGGGTAATCCTGGTATTTTTAAAACAGGCCTCTCCAATTCTTATTTTGGGGTCTAAATGATGAACAATAACGACTGTTCGGGCAAATGTGCAACAACTTGGCTGCAAAGTGACTTTTGTGTTCTAACATGTCAGAACACCGAAGTCCTGTTTGTGTTGTTGTTTGACTTTTGGGTTTTTTAATTCCACTGACGCACAAATCAATCAAAGCAGCAGCTCCAGGGATCTGTGAGGTAAAATGACTGTTTTTGTTAAAGGAGTCTGGTGGCTTTGAACAGAACTTGTGATTTAAAAATACCAGGATTATAATTTAATGTTACCACTTTTCTGTTTTACCTTTTTTCATATTTGTCAAAGTACAAGTATTGTAACTCACTTTGTTTGTGAATAAAAACTTGTATTTTCATCCTTTTTAAAACAGTAAAACTACTGAAAATGATTTTTCTTTTCAGGAGGCAGGTCGACTTTTATTTAAAAAAAAAGAAAAAAAAAGAAAAAGAATTTGGAGTTGATTACATCACAAGAATTTAACCGCTGTGTTCAGTTCAGCCTCATCGGCTCGATGAGTAAAAATACAGAGTGGAGCAGTCCAGTGTGTGAATGCTGTTTGTTCAGTTGGTCAGAGCCACCAGAGCCTCCACCACGTTCCCCATGTGTTCCCTCAGACTGCGCTCAGCCACCGCCCGCGAAATCTCCATCTCTGACATCTGCAAGCAACAAGAACATCAACATGAAGCCGAGCTGCTGTTCAGGAACCCAACTAAACCTTAAACTGAGGGCACAAAGGCAGTTTTTTCCCTGTTTGGTGTGAAAGAACCTGACTGGTTCACACAGAGACCTGACATCCGGGCCTGAACACGATGGTTGTAAACTGATTCACCATCACTTACTGTTTCAGGTCCTTCTAGCAAACCAAAATATGTGGCTACAACATGGACTGAACAGATTCACAGAGAAAAAACAGAGAACTTACAATTAGCTCCACGTCCTCTTTCTTAATGGTGACTTTAGCCAACTCTTTTTCTCTGAAAGCAAAAAAAAAAAACCATTAACATTAAAAAAACAACACACATTGAGACAGTTTTTAGATTCTCACAACAACTCAGACTGCATGTCAGGATGGTTTAAAATGACACATCTGAAGAAAAGCAACCTGCTAATAATAAATGTTTTCATTATTAGGATCAACAGTGGCTTCGCTCTCTCTGGCAGCTGATTGGTGGCTAATTACATGAGTTACAATTTCCTAAGAAAGAGATGTTGCTGCTGTTAAACATCGTCTATCAACATATAAATAAAAGCCTGGAGGGTGGACACTGATCTTACCTCTCTTGTTTGGCTTTCTGTTCCCGTGACCTTCTGTCTCCGATCACTGACATGGCCTGAGAGAAAAAAAAACATTATTAGTGTTTATGTCCCTTTCAACTAGTTTCAAATGTGACATTAACTGCAACATCACAACACAGACAAGTTCAAGGGATATTCAACTAAAACCATCAGTCAACTAGTGAAACCTGTGCATTCACAGTTAACAGCCATTTTTCTCTGTGTTAAAGCTTTTAAATGTTAAACCTACTCATACTAAAGTAAAGCACAAACAGGCTGCTGCACTTCTGTAAGTCACATTTAGTCACAATACCATTAAAATCAAACTTACTTAAGAACATGAAATGCTACCCTCTTATCTAGAAGATGACTCACATATCAAATTCATAGACTAATTAAAAAAAATACTTTTTTTTACAGGCCCAGATATTACTTTTCATAGCTATCTGATCTTCTGTGACTCCTGTTTTATAGTAATATTGTTTGGACGTTATTATATTTAATTAAACTTTATCAAGTTAGTCAATGCTTTTTTTTAAAGTTTTAATTTCTAGTTTAATCCATAATAGATTGCTCAGGTCTATCTGAATAACACTCTGTCGTTGTTCTGGTGATGTTGGAGATAAACATTGAATCTTGATAACAAGTTGTTCAAATCAGGCAAAGGCACAAAAACAGCTACAGCTAATGTTAGCTAGCTAGCTAGCTGAAACTCGTTCCCTTCACTGTTAAAAAGCAAACAACACAATTAACATCAAACGATGGCGGAAATATTTAAATCTTAATATTTATTTGACAACAAAAACTCAGTTAAATAATCTTCCAGCTAAATATTTCTGTGGGTCGGCCCCGGTGATGGTGATGTACCGACAGTCAGCCGTTGGCCGCATGTTTCCCGGCGGACGTTATCACGGAGCGCTCACCGTTTCTAGGTCGGAGCTGGAGATTTCCTTCTCCTCCGCGTAGTCCGTGACTCTCTCCAAATCGGCGGCCCCGCTGTCATGTTTCCGAGGTTTTTCTGCCGGTTTTCCAGTACAGTTTTCCTCGGCTTCCAGGTCCAAATCGACGTCTCCCTCTGCCGCCATGTTTGCTCCAGTGAGGCCGGAACGAAGAGGAAGGTTCCGCCGAGCGTCGGAAGAGAAACGCAGAAGTACCGGAAACGGAAAAACTATGGAAGAAGAGTTCCGCTGATAAATAAAATATTTATAATATTTTTTTAAAAATTCAACATTTATCGTATTCATTTATCAATTTCGATCGTAATTATGTTTGATTATTTTTATGTTGTTTTACTGTGACGGAATGTTACTTAATACATTTACTCAATTACTTTATTTAAATACTGTTTTAATGTGATTACTACATTACTTATCTCCTGTATGCTCTGTATTGGCTTATATTGTGCACTTTTTACTGGATTTTTTACTCCACTACTTGTATTTGACATATTAACTTTGAATATTTAGATTTTCACAAAGTATAAATTAACTAATAAATTACAATAATAAATTCTGTAGCAGCTTTGTTTTACAGCTAAACTACAAACTGACAAACTCAGCAGCTCTTCTGAAGGTTTATGATCCAGTTTCAAATGAGTTTCTGCTCCACACAGGAACTTCATTCAGTGAGACCTAAAACTGATTACTTATTGATTTAAAAATAACTATAAAAGCTCACAGTTTATGTTGACATTAGCAACAAGTCTAACATCAAAATGTAAATGGTTTGCCAGAGGGTGAATAAGCTTTTGGTAGCTGCACAGCTGCATTGAACACTTGGCAGTTGGATTTATCCATTATTGATGGATGCACAAAGTGAAAATGTGTTCAATATGAATTTATTAGATGTTTCTCTTTGGCTGAACTTTTACCTGCTCTTGCTTTGATAATGTACTGCTTGGATAACGCCATTAAAAAATGAGCATTGGGGACAGGACTTTGCTTTTTGGACCTTATTTAGGGAACATTGTATGCAGACTAAGTAATAAGCAAACAGCATGTCTGAGACAAACTGAGCTGTATTCCAAAGTTGGAGTCGTTCCAGGTGGCTCCAGTTTTCTGTATTTAAACTAGTTCATAGAAAAGTGATTAAAACAACTTCATTTCAAAACTCGCAGCACTGAAATAATTAAAGGTGGTAAAAGTGTTTGGTTGTACTGTTAACAGTAATATGTGGTGCAAATAAACTGGAAAATCATTAAACTACCTCTAACAAATAAACAAACAGTGAGCCTGTCGTCAGCTTGGTCAGATTGGTAATCCAGCCTTGATTTCCAGTAATCTGTTGTGAATGTAACAAATCTGTCGACACAAAAGTTATCCACTTAAGATTAACTTTGTCCTACGCTTGAGAAGCCCGGGAGCATTTCTAACTGTTTTTTCCACAACTAACTTTATTGAATTATTGTTTTTATTATGTTGAACTGCAATCAGACTATAAAAATATAATAATCTTTACTCTAATCCACAAACATTCATTCATTATTATCAACCAATAAACTATATTTTTGATTGTATCACAAATAGATTAAGGAAAATATCAGTGTTTATCTACTGCATTATAATGTCATTGTCTGAGAGATGATGAGAAAAGGTCAATAAATGGATTATGTGGACTTTCAACCAAATCATTCCTCCATGTTCTATTCCTGTCTGTTATAAGAGGTTTACTTGGACTTGAATAGCCCTTCAAACACTGTTCCAGATTTCCTGTGTGTCTCCGGACTTTCTAGCTCTTTCGTGTGCGTGATCTTTTTCAGTCCACCTACCAATAATCAGATTAAAGGAAAGAGAAACCTGCTCGTGCCTTCATCCCTGAGCTGGACTAAAAAACCACATCAGTGCTCTCTGGTTTCCCCCCCGGTTCATCCTTCAGGAGATGTGTGTGGTTGTGAGCAGTCGGAGGAATGGCTCCGGGTCCGGAGAGACGTCGTTGTCATCACGCAAATCCCTTCATCCTGCTGTATGACTGACGGCCGTGTGACTGTGTGGAGCTGTCAGGCCTCGCAGGCGTCATGTGTGGCTGCAAGCTTCGGGCTCAGGTGAGACTCTGCACGATGCAGCAGCTGTTTGATGTGGAGACAGAAGAAACGAGCAAAGAGTAAAAAAACGCATTTAAAGAAAGATGAAAGCATGTGCATGTGAGAGTTTTTAACTTAAAAGTTGGTCTGTGACATTTATGGAATAAAAAGTCTTAAAGAAAATTAGATTTTTGCACAAAATTCTTGCATTTAAAATCAAAGTATAAGAGATCTTAAGTGAAAATGGAGTTAAACACAGCTGTGAGGAGAGTTTAAGTGTTTGTTAAAGGACAGATTTAATAACTTCTAAAATGAAAACATATTTTACATCATTACAGCCTTTATAGTGTCATATGTGAATCATTTGAGAAACACAAACTGGTGGCACAAATTTGGAAGCTTGTTATCGTCTGAATCACGTTTTTTTAACCCAAAGGGTCTAAAGATAAATGTGTGTGGTCACCAGATGATCAAATGGATCCAAAAGAATAAGAACTTTCAGAGAAAAAAATTACTTTTCTTTTAATTCTTATTTGTTTCCTCATAAAATATTTATTTCCTTCTTGCTGAGCCTCTAAAAACTCTTCAGATGAGTCACACTGGTTCATTACAAACATCACAAACCACAAAGTCCAGTGTTGTAGAGCATCACTGCAGTGTTCTCTTAGTTGAAACAAAGGTGTTAAGTCTAATTCATAAAAAAAAAATGTCCAAAACACAAAATAGATAAATTATGTAGATAGGAGCATCTAACCAACCAGTAGATTAAAAAAATGCATCACCAAAATGTTAAAATGAAACATCAGATTTTGGTGTCAAACCAATAAAAACATGAGCTTCTTTCCTTTTTTTCACCAAATTTCAGCCGTTCATATTGAAGTTGAAACTGTGTTGAAGCTTGTGGTGCAGATCAGATCCTCCTGGGCTCTTTAAATAGTCCGTCCTCGGTGTGTTTTCTCAGAATAAGAGCAGGTTGTGCACTCAGTCATGCCTCAGTTATGAATGGGCACATTGTCTCTCTATGGGACCGACTGCTCTTACTGCTCGCAGCTACATGTGAATCATCTACAAAACACAGCTTTTTATTTACCTACAGCTGCAACAAATTTAAAAAATGATAAAAAATGTCACATGTTGTTTGAAAGGAGACCTGAATGATGAGGGAAAGTGTGATTTTTCTTGCCTTTTTTTTTTGTAAACAAGCCTGGACTTCAGCCAACTGTTATTGCGCAAGCCTGCTGAAGCCATAGATTGAGCGCTTTCACTCAAGCGGTGATTTGCATCCGCTTGTTTGCTTTTGTTTGCTCTCTTTGGCACTTCCTCCTCTCCCACAAGCAGCAGCAGCAATTAGAGTGAAAGGGGCCCCAAGGAATGCTGGGCCGCCGCTGCCTGAACGGCTCAGAGCAACACACACGTTTATCACAGCGACTTACTGGTTTGCAGCCGCTCATGCTGGACTGAGTGATCCAAAGTGAGATCAAGGATATTATGTGAAACAATTAGTTGGTTTTAAGCTCAACTTTCTTTGTCCTAAAACTAAAAAAATATTCATGGTTGTTTAACTTTGTTTATCTGCTCTGCTGGAGGATTTATTTATTTATCAAACACATTATAAAAATATCAGTTATTCCTGAAATAAGCTACAAACTACAGTAAAAGTCAACAGCCATGCAGCGACTAGCAAAGGTAGCATAATGCTAACATCATAATGCTAACATGCTCACATGTTCAACGTGTGCAGCTGAACATTGTCATAAACCAAAGTAAAGGGCAAACTTCAGGACAAATCATCCAAAAAAGTGAAGAAACAGGGTACAAAACTACGAATGTCGACCTCATGGTGACACTAGACGACACGTCAGGTTATGACTTAATGAAGTAGGATCCATCATCATGAGTCCATTCATGTCTGGAAACAAATTTCATATCAATCTGTGGAGAAGTTGTGAAGATATTTCAGTTTAAACCCGAGTAGAGGATTTAATGACTGCAAGCTGAGACAAAACTCTCATATTTGTAGCTTTTTTATGTAAGATAACTCACTAAGATGCTGAAAAAACTTTTAAATTTTCTTTACATTTGACAATCAGGCTTTACATTGAATTTTACAATACGTCTTCCCTCATATAAACACTTACATCTACTTGTTTTTAATTTATAATCAAGCAGCTGCAGACTTTTATTCCCCATCAGAAGAGGAAGAAGTGAAACAAAGTTGTCTCGTTGCTGATTAAATGACCATTAAAATAATATGAGACAGTGTGTTTGTAGGTGTTGGAGCCTCCTGAGCTCCTGGTTTGAGCTTCGAGCTGCTCGTCTGCCCTCATCAGCTCCTCACGCTCGTAATCCTACGACTGTCGATGTGTGGAGTGAGTCCATTCACTGGCGGTGTGAGTCCAAGCCTCTTAGCCGAGTCTAAACCGAGCTGACGTTTCCACTCATTTCACCTCTTGTTTGTTGCTCAGTTTCCTAGAAAGTGAATTTGGACGGATTTTTGGCTCTTATAGGAATCACGGTACAAAGTTTTGGCACAGACGTGTTTTTTTTCCCCAACATACATGTAAACAGGAACGTTCCTAAAGACGACTGATCCGACTAAAGCTGATGACTGCAGACAAACATGACAGCAGTCTGATGCGACACGTGGCAACTCAACTCAGCTCCTCCGGATCACTTCTGCCGTTTCTTCTTCTTCTTTTGAGCTAATTTTACTTCATTTTTCTCTTTTCTAAACATCAATAGTTTTTTAAAAATGTTACCAAAGCCAAATAAAACTATTTAAACATGCAATCTATTGAAAAGATAAAGACAATATTCCATTTTTACAGATCCATTAATGTTAATAAACTAAGCCTACAGAGTCCTCAGTAAATCTTTACGTTGGTTTTCATAATAAGATTTCAGTAGATGATCAGCTGATTATTTTCTATTGATTAATTGTTTGGTTTGATGTGAGTTATGTCATCACAGTGACTCAAAGCCCAAAGTGTTTTTTTGTTTGTCCAAATTACAGTAAAATTCATCATTATTACGAATAAAAATCATTAAAAGGAAAAGCAGTTTATTCTCTAAAGTGAGAAACTGGATTCATAATTTATTTATAATCTAAAAAATCCTCAATGTAGTCAATTTCTTGTCTTGTTCTGTAATTAAACTTATTGGTTAACTGACTAATCATTTCAGCTAAACTTGTATAAACTGTCGGAAAGTTTAATTTGTAAGAAAACATGACATTTTGTGCGTTTTGTGTGCAAAAACCTTAATTTATAAAGTAACTAGTAACTAAAGCTGCCGGACAAAGTAGTGAAGTTAAACTGTAATAGATTCCTCTGAAATGTAGTGGAGTTTTAAACATCATCATGAATTTATTCTAAAGTAAAGTACTTGAGTAAATGTTTTTAGTTACATTCCACCACTGGATATGAGTAATCCAGCAGGTCAGACAAGGAAAGGAGGTTGTGAGGCGGGTTGCATCACTGACAAGCCGGACCGTCTGTGCTCAGTGACGCCCGTCTGTGGCGGCTCAGTGAGCATTTCAGCCACTGATGTCCTGTCGAGGCTGCTGAAGGTCATCCTGACTGAGAGGGAACAACGGCGGGATTATCCTGGCGCTCCGCCCTGCACACTAACCCAAATCTAATCTGACTCTCTCCTCATGCACTCAGCGCTTTTCACAAGATACCAGACGCTTCATTTCACTTCACCGCCGCCGTG
>JAQMCX010000001.1:28613523-28628523 GCA_029814765.1 Acanthurus leucopareius
GGGTTGCATCACTGACAAGACGGACCGTCTGTGCTAAGTGACGCCAGTCTGTGGCGGCTCAGCGAGCGTTTCAGCCACTGATGTCCTGTCGAGGCTGCTGAAGGTCATCCTGACTGAGAGGGAACAACGGCGGGATTATCCCGGCGCTCCGCCCTGCACACTAACCCAAATCTAATCTGACTCTCTCCTCATGCACTCAGCGCTTTTCACCAGATACCAGACGCTTCATTTCACTTCACCGCCGCCGTGCTGCCACTCTGCAACCAGCTCTAAAAGCTTTTACATGTGACCAAATATTGATTTAAAATGAGTTTATTCATTTTAATTTGCAACAGAAATAAAAACAAACATATGAGGGAAAATTCAACAAAGTTTAAACATGAAGCAACAACAAGAAGCTGCAAAGTAAAGACAGAAAAACATTAAAATGCATTTAACTGGACTGGAAAGTCACAGAAATGCCTGTTGAGTTTTAGACTTAAACATGTGAACAAACAATAAAAGTGAGAGAAACATGAAAACAAGCGACGCCGCAGAGCTGCAGAAAAATTTGCAAGATTTATTAGATTTGATTCTGCATGATGCATTTTCAGCCCTCCATTAGAGCCAAAAAAAAGTCCACTGGCCTGTTTATTATTAAGCTGTGAGCACATCTATGTTGCACTAATGCACCCGGCCCTGACAGACAGACAGGCAGACAGACAGGCAGACAGACAGGCAGACAGGCAGACAGGCAGACAGGCAGGCAGACAGGCAGACCTGCATTTCCACGCCGTCCCACTTCAGTGTTTCTGGGTCGAAATGCAGTCACGATAAAACTTGTTGGGATTACGGACCTGGCCTCTTTCTGTGAGCGACACACACACACACTCAGACTTGGACGGGGTCTCAGGGGTCTTTAGGCGTCAGACATCAGCATCCCACAAGGGGGGGTGGGGGGGGTTAATTGTTTAATTTCATAAGACTGGATTAAACACCAGTATTGCTCAATCCCCATCGTAATGTGAGGTCTGTCCAACGCTGGGGGGGAAGGGAAAGGAAGGGAAGGGAGGGACAGATGGGACTGACACATGGTCCCTGTCGACCTCCTCCTCCTCCTCCTCCTCCTCCCCTCCTCCCTTCACAGACTCACTGCCTAATCTGAGCGGGTAGGACGGGGGGGGGGAGGATGGGGGAAGGCACCGGGCATTCGCCACCACCTCTCCCTCTTTTCTGGCAACGCAACCCAACGCAGCCACAGAGCCAAGGCACGCAGGATATGGGCAAAAAAACAGCGTATTCCCCTGCGAGGCTGAACTGAGAGCAGCTGAATCGGTGCTCATGCTGAGGCTGTCGGCTGCAGGGAGCCCAGCCGGACCAGATTTATCTCTAATCCAGCATAAGGAGCGTGGAGGGACGACCCGCTGGACTTTGTGGATTTTACTTTTTGGTTGTTGTTGGGGTTTTTTTTTTCCAGTTTCAAACAGGCCAGTTAGAGGAAGTTGTGTTGTGGCCTCTCGTGAGGATGTGAAGATGCCATCTTTGTAGGCACGCTGAGGGAAAAATCCTGTTTGTGTGTTGGAACTTCATGGCCAAATGTAGAATCGCTGTGGCCGAAGAAAAGCAGTTCAGAGGCGCGATGTCGGCCACTCAGGGGATGAACCGCAGCGGCGTCTACAACTACTTCCTCAACATGGTGGCCTATCAGGTGAGAGCTGATGTGCAGCAGCACAGGTGTCTGCAGCTGGAGCCTGAAGGTCTCAGGGTGTGTTCAGGGTCGGGTTGGCAATGATTGTAAGATGAGAATGCACTTTTTTAGAAGATGATCGTACATAAACAACTGACTTTAACAATAATATTCATTAAGGACATTAATTATTTAAAATGCAACTGATGCAAGATGCTACTGCGAATGTTTAAAATCAAAATGTATTAAGTTTTGGAGAAAATATTAATCTCTTTTCATTAAGTTTAAGTGCAAACGCCATAATATAATAATACTTATAAGTGCTTGCCCTGATCTCACGCTTTAAAGCAGAATAAAACTAAAAGTACCTGTTATGCAGAACGGTCTCTTTTATTGTAGATTACTTCATATTATGGTAATAATTATAACCACTAATGCACTGACAAGCAAGCAGTATTTAATATTGTATCTGTGTGACATGAAATTATTTTTTAATAGTTCAAAATAGATGCTATTTGCACACGAACCATGGTTGTTCTCTAAACCCTTAACGTGCTTTTGTCGCCTAACCTCGTGGTTTTCAAAGTGGAGGCCACTAGGGGGCATCAGGGGGCCACAGCAAATTAGAACAGATGAGAGAAAAACTAAAAAATAACTTCTTTGAGTAATGTAATATTATGAAATTTAGTTTGATACAAAGACAAATATCTTTATTTTTGTAAACTGTCAGTGTTGATACGTACAGTCAGCAGCTGATTCTCTGCTCCTTGAACTTAGCCAGCTAGCTTGCTGGCATCTGACTAGCTTGCGCTAAATCACAAACGTGGACATTTTTGAAAAGGAAAAGACCTGACAAGCATACAAACAACCCAGCAGACAAAAGTTCAGCTCAACATTCAAGTATTTAGACAAATATTTAAACAACTGATGATGACTGAGTGATGGTTTGTCTGGATTTTCACAATTAGCATCTTTAAACAGGCGGATCCTGCAAATCCACGAAAGGAGATTATAATCTAAAGTCAGGATGTGAAACTGATGCAGCTCCAAACAAAAAACCACAGCTCAGCTTCTTTAATCAGTTTGAGTCTTAGAGGAAAAGTTTGTCCAGAGTTCATTAATGAAAGAGTTGAATAACCAAACTGTGACGACTGTGAATCAGTGAAACACTCATTCAGAATAATGATGAAGTTTTCAGCAAACTTCTCACAAACAGGAGGAAACACAACATTTGTTCGGGACTAAACCCAGCAGCAGGAAGCTGTGTGTGTGTGTATGTGTGTCATAAGGAAGCATGTTAGTGCAACACTGTGGCTCACTGATGTGTTTTTAATAGTTTTTTCTGGCTTTAAAAGCTTAAAATCACAGAATTGTAAAACTAATTCTTCCCCCTCAACTGCTGTTTACTGCTAACTGTTAAATGCTAGCATGCTAACATGCAAAAGCTAGATGGTAAACAAACAGTTAGCAAAACATCAGCAGGCTAATGTTGTTACTGTGAGCATGTTAGCATGCTAAGGTTAGCATTTAGCTTAAGAACTGTTGCGTCTTTAAAGTCAATGATGGCTGCTGACTCTTAGAAACTTAAAATTAAATCAGTTCACTGTTGGGTTTGATGTTTATCATGCAGTGAATTTTAAAAGACAGATTTGTTTTTGTGCCGCTGTTAAACTACATTTTAAAATATCTCCAACACTTTTAATGGTTTTATCTTAAAAGTAAAGACAGAAGTAAATAAACAACACCTCTGTGGGAAACTCACCTGTTGCTTGTGGCATCAGTCCATTCAGTCAGGTCACCTGTTGATGAAGTCATTAAACCAACTGAATCATGGGAAATGAAGAGAAATCCCATGTGCTTTTATAATGTTATTTACCAAATGTGGCCACAGGGGTCGCTGTTCTGCAGAAACCATCAGATGGGAATGAAAAGAATAGAAACAACAAGCCGTTTTCACTCTTTTATAGTTCATAACTGGTCATTATGGCCCGTGGTTCTCAAACTGTGGGGCAGGTCCAACTGGTGGGTCATGGATCCACTGCAGGCGGGGTGGAGATAACTGAATATGAAGTGAAAATAAATCAAATATAAATGATTTATGTAGAGAAAAATAATCAAGCTGTAGTTTATCTGACATGATCCTTTTGCATATTACATGAGCTCATTAACACTTTGCACTACCTGTTAATTATTTATGAGATTTAATAAGTTGATCTTGTATTCTTTTATCAATAAGACCTTAAAATATATGTTTCCTTATGTTTTAAAAACTTTCCTCTGCTTGTTTGATACAGAAACATTCACTCAGTTTGTCAGAATTTATTTTAACTTTTTATAAAAACTTTAAATTCCAAACAAATCAAAATGAATAACTGAAACATTTGGATTTATATTGTACTGATACGTAAAAGGTTGCTGTTATGTATGATCGAAGGTAAACTCGGATCACTTCAGCTTTAGGTTATATGTGATTGATGCAGGATTATCTCCCAGATTAGCTTCTTGGGAAAATGCAGGAGATCCTGTAATCATCTGCAAACAAATAACTGGAGCGAGAGCTGGAAAATATAAATACATGTGACTGTAAACTTGTTTGACCCACCTGTGACCTCTTGTATTATTTATTACCTGAGTTCGGATTTTTTAATCTGCACATGTTTGATATCAGGGAATTTATTTGGACTCAGTAGCCGTTTCTGATCACAGTGATTATTCTGTGTTTATATCAGACTTCAGCCTCTTCGCTCACTCAAGAACTTCACTCTGTGATGATTAATCCTGTATTATAAACCTTAAACTAGGCCAGAGGATGGACGTGTGCAGAGGTTAGTCATAAAGCAGCTACTTGTTCATAAGATGACTCAACAAAAGAAGGTCATACAGTTCAAAAACAGCAGGTTTTGAATTTTACTTTTGCTTTTTTTTGTTATTTTTGTTTGTTAGGACCTTTATTGGTATTGAAACTGAAGCACAGCACCAATATTTAGCACATAAAGTGACCTGTATTTAATTATAAAAGATTATTGTTGACCACCAAGATCTCTGAGTAAATATATTCAGCCACAGGGTCTTTAAATGGGAGACAAATGAGAATAGGAGGCTTTTTGATTAAGGGGGACATCTTTAGCTGAAAGGTGATTTTTTTTTTTTGGTGAAAATCGTACTAATTAACATCATGAATCCATCAAAATATCATTAATTTAATCCTTTTAAGGTTCTGCATGCTGAGAGATAAACATCACATCACAGTCAGAGTCCAGAAAAATTTAAAAATATATCCACACAGCTTTTTATTCATTAAAAGTCCAAGTAAATTAAAGATACATGTGTGTATTTATTCTTAGATTATGGATCAGAGTCGTTTCTCACCAGGATCTGAAGCTTCGCAGCAGCGTGAGCAATCAGCTGGGAAATTTCAGACAAACTGTCCCTTTAATCGTGTTTCGTCTGTTAAAGGATCAAATCATTTTTGAGCTACTGTGCACGATTAAAGCTCTATTTTTATTCAGTCTTCCCTTCAATACAAAGATGTTGGATAATCTTCTCTGCTGTCCATCAGATTATAATCTGCACATGATGAGTAATAAATATCTGGATTCACTGTGCCAGCATGCAGGTCATGCCTTGCATTAAAAGATACAGTGCAGTAAGAAGACAAAAGCTCTCAGGCTATGAATTTGTCTAAAAATTGTTTTTGCTATTCATTTATCTTCATGCAACTAAGCAGAGAAACTCCATTTTCCCATCTGGCAAATCGTGTTGTGGTCCTCATAATCCAGACAGACCTCCAGACTGTAATCTGCAGAGTTCGCTGAGTTATCAGACAGATGTGCGTGCAGGTTTCGCCTCCTTAGATTTAGTTCAGGATCAGCAGCGTCGGGCTCACGTCCAGTCGTCCACAGCTGTGATTTATCAGAATCAGAACCAGGCCGATGCTGCTCGACTCATTAGATTAATCTGCCCTCAAACGCCCCCGACTGCCAAACTCTCAGAATAAGACGTCTGAAACACGCTGACCTCCAAAAATCTTCAGACAGCTTCAGTTTGGGTTCGTGGACTCAAAGTGCATCGAAAACTGAGTCATAAATCACAAACAGTTCATTGGATTTGAACAGAACAGGAAGGTAACTGAAGGTTTCAACAAGCACAGAAATCATGAGTCACTGGACTTTAACTGAACTGAACATCTGTATGTTATTTTTTTCCATTTATTTGACAGCATCACTGTGTTTTAAATGTGCAGAGAACAGTAGAAAACTCTGCAGCTGAGCATTAAACACATTTGGTTTTATGTTGTCTTCACTATGATGAGTTATGAATGTCTTCGCTGAACGAGGCGTTTGCGTTTGGTGCACTGATGATGAAACAGTGAGCGGCTGTTAAACTTAAAATGCCTTTAAGTTTGCTAGTTTTTGTCTCTAAAGCCTGGAAAAAACATCAGCAGAGTTCATTAGTTTAATATCGTTTGTTATTTGTGTCATTATTCTGGTCTTTGGTTGTTATTTTTATCAGTTATCTGTCATTCTGGCATCTGGTTTGTCTTTTTTTGGTGTCTTTTTAGCCCTTTTAGGGGTTTTAATGCACGACAGAAAATTAAAATTAAATTAAAATCCATCATCTTCCTGTGGAGGTCAGACGTGCAGCATCATCACTGACCTTTAAATCCTCTCAGCAACCTTTCTTTTATGAAAAAAAGTTTATGGATAGTTACTATTTTTCTGGGTTGTTTCATCCCTTTTTGTGCTGCTTTACATTTCTTCTCTATATTATTTCCCCTTTTCTTATGATTTGTTTTGATTTCTTTGTATTAACACGTGTGTGAATCATCAGACCTCCGCTCTTCCTCCTCTGTTCTCTGTGCTGTTTGTGTTTCTTGTGTTTCTTTGTGTTTGTTGGTGTTTTTCCTGGATGCTGACGCGTCTCCGTCCTCTCCTCCTCCTCAGATATGCTGTTGCTGTGGACCGGCTCCCTGCTCGCTCTGCTGTGCCTTCTGTCCTCCGGTCAAATCCTCCACTAGCACGAGGGTCATGTACACCCTCTTCCACATCATGAGCTGCGCCGTCTCCTGCCTCATGCTGTCCCGCACCGTCTCCGAGCTCGTCAGGGAAAATGTGAGGACTGAATCTCATCTTAAAATGGCCTTTTTACAACAAGAGCAACATGCAACACGACTGAAAAATGATCAAAACATCAACTAAACTCTTCTTAAGTCTGTGCTCTGTTTTTGTTGACATTCATGGAAAGAAAGATGGCAGAATTAAGAGAAACATATAAACACTTAGAGCATAAAAATGTGGACGTGCTCACCTGTTTCATCTCTGATATTCTCCATCACACTGTGTGTTTCAGGTGCCTTTCTTCAACATGGTGTGTGACCAGGCGCACGGCGGAGGCCACTGTGAGATGCTGGTGGGCTACTCGGCGGTCTACAGAGTCTGCTTTGGCACTTCCTGTTTCTACCTGATGATGGCGATCTTCCTCATAGACGTGAAGTCCAGTCAGGACTTCAGAGCGCTCATCCACAACGGGTCAGTTTACCTCATCAGACTTCTTCCTCCGACAAACACAACAACATCTGGACTGAGTTTCCAGAACATTTTTACTGACTTTCAGTGTTAAAAGTTTGAAAAATGATCAAAAAACGGATTCAGGACAAGCACAAGACAAGTTAATCTGTCTTACATAAAGTAGTTTTAAATGCAACACTGATCATTTCCTCAGTTCAGCACCTTCACATGCACTTGAACACAACACAACAGTGTCAAAGACAAAACAGCAGATTAAGACATAAAATCAAACCTGATATCATAAAAAACACATTTATTGGCAGATTTCTAAGTTGTTTGTTTGTCCTGATTACATCATGATTACATCACATCCTTTTGGAAACAAACAAGCTGATAAAAAATACCCATCAACCACCAAAAATAACCCCGAAGATCCTGAATGAAGCTTAAAGACAAAAGAAAAACAATTAGATAACAAAGACCTTTGTTTTGTTTCCCTGAATGAGAATATTTAGAACGGACTCGTCCAGAAACGTTCACACACTTCTCTTAAAATACACACACCTTAAAAAGACTTCACCTCAGTCTGTCTGTGTGTGTGTGTGTGTGTGTGTGTGTGTGTGTGTGTGTGTTTGTGTGTGTTCTCCCAGCTCACCTGATCTGCCCGCTGCTCTATTTAAAGCTCTTTGTTGTCGCACTTTCCATTGCAGCGCAGTAGATTAAAGCTGTGACGTGGCTCAGATTAGGATTTGACAGACTGGATTGCTGCTCCTCTCTGGTATAAATCTACTCGCAAGAGTCTTATTGGCGTCCCACTGAGAAGCTTCAGGGTCTTTGGCAAAGGTTACGACCCCTCGGTGGCCTGTAGGGGGCATCAGGGAGTGACCCAGTGCCCTGCTGAGGACACGGACGTCCTCTTACAAACCAGATTATCTTCTGCTTCTGTGTTGGAACTTTGGAGATGCAGGAAGGAAACACTTTGTTTAAGTCAGATTACATGTTGTATCATTAAATACAAACTCTGTGTGTTAAAAAAAACAATTAATAAGTGTTCAAAAGTCACTTAATATGATCAAAAAGTCTAAATCAGCTGTCACTTTGCCAAACACAAAATTTGCAATTACTATTTTTTTCTTATTAATCAATTTGCTTGATATTTTTGATTTGTTTGATGTGTAAAATGTCAGAAACCATAATTTCTTAGATTTCAAGGCAACATCACTGAATCATTTGATTTTTCTGACCAACAGTCCAAAAACTAAACATATATTAAATATATAACTGTACAAACAGAAAATCCACACAGTTAAGAAGCCGGAGCCACTAAATTACATCTTTGCCTGAGAAATCATTAATACCTTGCTGATTAACTAATTAATCCATAATTTTTTTTAAATTAAATCACATAAATGGGAAAAATCTGATCTTTTTTGTTATATTTGGACAAATTAACATTTCCCACATGTAATTTTCTCATCTTATAGTTGAAGAATTTTGATTTTCAACTCCAAAGATCATCCAAAAGAGCCAAAATGCTTTTTTACAACATTACAGAGCTCGAGTGGGTTTAAAAATCGTCTATTAGTGTTTTTATAAGAAATTATTCCTGTCAGCATTCCCGGACACACAATCTGCAAGAGGCTCCTTGTAATGCAACGAATACACCATGCAGCCAAATGAGCTACATGCAAAACAACAGGTACAATCCCTTAATGATGATGTTTTACGGTTATTTTGGTCGCACAGAGTTGTGTGCATGAAAAGAACAAACAGATCAAAAAGAAACTAAAGAAAAATGTCACACAAAGGTGACAAATGAATGCAAATTAACAAAACTAGATACAGAACATCTGTCTTCAGATTTTAACTTATATCTGTTTTTTTCTGTGTGTGTGTGTGTGTGTGTGTGTGTGTGTCGTCTCTTCACGTGTCGACCTGCAGCTTCTGGTTCCTGAAGTTCATCACGTTGCTGGCGATGTGCACCGCTGCCTTCTTCATCCCGACGGAGTCCTTCCTTCACGGTGAGAATCTGTTTCCTGTCCGTCTGCAGGGATTCACCTCAGAGTGAATGTGAAGGTGTGATGGAGTTGCACCTCCTTCCTCCTCCTGCTAGGGGGCAGCAGAGACCTGCTCCTGAAAAACCCTCCTGCAGTGAATTATTGGATCCTAAATCTTTGCAGCTTTATTTCACTTTGTTTGGAAACAATAAATCTGATGTTGATACGAACACGATGTCACAGCTGCTTTGTGATTTACAGCTCGATATCTTTTCTTTCTTTTTCTTTCTGTTTGCTTCTCTTTCTCTAACTTCCCTGAAATAAATCAAACTCTTTGGATCATTGGTTCTTCTTTTTTCTCTCCCTCTTCTTCTCTCCTTCTCTCAGCTTGGCATTATGTTGGTGTGGTGGGAGGATTCGCCTTCATCCTCATCCAGCTCATCCTCATCACGGCTTTCGCTCACACCTGGAACAAGAACTGGTGAGTGAGACGATCATGTCGATGAAACAGTAACATCAGGGGAAATGTTTTATTTCATAATGGAAAAATAAATCATGACCTCAAACATTTTCTGGGAAAAACTAGTGAATAATAAGATATTCATGTCTATAATGTAACAAAAAGGAAGAAGGAACATCTGTTTATATACGTTTATGACCTGGTTTTGGTTTAAGCTCCATTTGAAGGAACTTTTGATGCTGATACACTGATATTTTAGAAAACACTGCTCCTCCAGCTCTGTGTTTGTCCCTTTCCTGTTTTGTTTTCTCCTGCATGAAGCCAAACAGTTTTTCCCAGTTGTATTGTAAGAGAACATGACCTCAGCCTTCTGGGATGAACTGGAGCACAGACATGATCTCCAGCATCAGTGTCTGACCTCACTGATGCTGTTTGTGTCAGAATGGGAGTAAATCCCTTCAGCAGGCTGAAACAGCTGGTGGAAAAACCTGCAACCAGGCGGACTGAGGCTGTTAAAGCAGCAGATTGATGCTCCTGACTTCTGAATGTCATGTTTTATAACAACATGTGGGTGTGATGTTGAGGCGTCCACATACTTTTGGCCATAAGATTTCACTCTTGTCATAAAGCAGCTTTGCTCATTGATATTAAACATCACTCACATGATAAATTTAAAGAAGGTCACAAGTAAAGATACTTTTGCTCCACAAAGTCACGTTTGATTCATCAGATGTTTTCCAACCTGATTTATCTCTCAGGCCTCTGAGGGAAACTCAGGGTCGACCTCGTCTTTGACACACGCAGGGATGATTAGTCACGAGAGGTCATGGCTTGTTTTTTAAGTGTCAGAGGCCTAAAAGGTTTGAACTCGCTGGTCTAAATGTTGGAGATAATAAATGGACTCTGGAGTTCTGAGAGTCTGAAGGTGAAAATAATGAGACGTGGCGGCAGATGAGGTCATGTGACTGAAGGTGAGGCAGGTGATTTACAGACAACATGAGTCTGCTACTGATCTGTGTTTACTGTCATGTCAGAGCTGTCCAATGAAAACCTTTTATTTACTGTTTTTTCCATTCAACACAAAGAGAAAATGTCCTTTTGAATCCTTGTCCGACTTCTTTGTCCTGGTGATGTTGGAGTTTTACTGGCAAACATGAACTGTGACGTCGTCATGTTTGTGTCCAACACGAAGACAAATGCTGCATTTTAATCTCTGCTTTGTTTTCCTTCATGTCATCTCTTTACTGCAAACTGTCACACTGATGTAAAACATCCAGAAAATCATTTAGAATAACTTAAAAAATAAGAGTTATCTGAAAAAACACATTGTAAAAAAACAGAGCTGTTTTTCTTTCATTGGAGATACGTGGTTCTCACAGGACAGAGATGATGTTTTAGTTTAAGTTTCTCTCATATACAAACAGCTGCTTCACATCTGGATGAGAGTCTTTCTCTCTCTCTTTCTCTTCTGCAGTGGTGATGATGGATTCATCTTCGATGCAGCACAACTGTGTAAATCAGACTGACTTTAGCCACATCTGTCCTGCTTGTCCCAACATCTGGAACTCTGTTTTTGTTTAAATTACTTTTTTAAAAATTTGTGGCTTGCATTTATCTTTGGTTAGTTGCAGTTTAATCGTCTGGAGGTTTTTCTGTGTGAGCGTTATTTCAGAGGATGAAAAGCCTCATTTGTTTTTTTATTTGCTTGTTTGCTGCTTGTTTGTTTTCGTGTTTTTCTTTCTCGTAGATTTTTTCCTTTCTGTCGTCTCTGAAATGTCCTCATTCTTTCAGTCAGACTCGTGTCCTGACAGCCAGCTTGTCCCAGATGTTATTTACTGTGTCCAGCTGTTTCTGTTGTGCCGTCAGTCGCTCAGCCACCTCTGAACTCTGCTCCGACACGGCGGAGTTTGTAGCTACAACGACTAAGAGGATTTATTCATTCAGGAGCGTCTTCACGGCGAAAACATGCAGCTGAAACTTGGTTTTTTTTGCCAGAGAGAGGAGGGAACAAAGAGACAAACAGTTAAAAAAGAGAATAACTGGAGTGTTTTTGTGCTCTGGATTTGAATTTCAAAATAATATCAACTTAAGATCTAAAATATCAGGTTTCTAAACACATGCATCATAATCCTGCTGGTTTGTTGACATGTGCAATATTTGTCTGATTATTTTGGTCCTTTTAGCTGCAAAAAATGCATATTGTCATTGTAAATGCTGAGATCAGTGTCAATGAAAATAATTAAAACAATTTAAGACATTGGCCCTTAGACGGTGCGGACACATCTGAAATCTGCTGCATGACTCGATTCAGTAAAATATTTGAGAATAGTTTATCATACATATCTTTTTTAATCATTTTTTAAATTTTAAAAACAAACTTAAGCAATTAGAAAAATTATAAAAATACTTTAATTGGATCTTGCATGGAATTTTTACATGCAAGTGCATTCAACCAAGAGCAGTATTTGATGAGAAACTAAAGAAAACAATGACAAAATATGAATAATTCCTATAAAAACTCCTGGATTTGCAGCACTAATAAAATCACTCGTCTTGTGACTTGTGACCAACTTTAAAGACAATATTCTTTAACATCTTCCAGCTTGTTTTTGTGATAAAAAGGTACCAAATAAACACCCTTCTTAACAGGAACAACATTATTCTGAGTGTGCAGGAGTTTTTCTCTGTGATCTGCAGCTTCTTGAGCAGCTCATGTTCATCAGGACGGACGTGAAGCTGAAACTCTTCTTCTGTTTCATGTTTTCTCTCAGGTTGACTGGAGCCGCAGAGAACAAGCGTTGGTATCTGGCCGTCATGTGCGCTACACTCTTCTTCTACACCATCGCCACCATGGCCTTCACCTTCATGTACAAGTACTACACACACCCCATCGCCTGCCACTTCAACAAGGCCCTGCTGTGGATCAACCTGGGACTCTGCGGCCTCATGTCCTTCATCGCCGTGACTCCGTGTGTGAAGCAGAGTGAGTCGATGAAACACACTCTCGACGTCTGTCATCGACTTTCAGCGGTGAAATAACACTTAGTCCATCTGCAGCTTTGCAAACATCCTCCCGTCTGCCGCTGCAGGTTGTAATGACTGGATATTATCTGCGTCTGATCTGCTTCTCCCTGTAAAAGCAAACGTCGGCTGCAGACCTGCTGTGTCTGCACACGTCTGCGTTTTATGATCAAAACGTACAGCTGCTTCCAGAGGTGCAAGTAACTGAGTACATTTATTCAAGTACTCTCAAGTATAGGATGCAGCATTAATACTAAGTACTCTGATAGTTGTACATTGTATCTGTAATGCAAAAAATTAATTAAATCTCCAAATTCAGGCCTTTTCAGTATCAGATTATTTAATCTGTTTATTCTCAGTTTTCTCAGATTAAAAATGAAAATCGCATAGTTTTCTTTTCTTTTTTTAATTTCTATTTTTTTATCCTAATTTATCATCTGGATATTTTAACAAAATAAATTCAAATAATTTCCTAGATTTATTGTTTTTATTTTTTTAAATTCTAAGCCAAAGAAAAGAATTTAACTCTCAGAAAAGAACAGTTTTTTTCTTGACCGATTCTTGTCAATATTCAGAAGTTTTACATAAACACTAAACACACTTTATGACCTAATTCTAATATTTGTTAACTTTTAATTCATCAATGGATAATTCTGTCACTGCAGGGTTTCCATATTTCCTTCAACATTACAGTTAAAGGATTATAGGATGTTCTCCACTTTTACCTGCTCATGAAATATGTGTGTGTGTATATGTGTGTGTTCTGGGGTAATTAGAGTACATTTTCTGACCCTGATCGTCGCTCTTGTCTCCCTGCAGAACAGCCTCGGTCTGGACTCCTTCAGGCCTCCATCATCAGCTGTTACGTCATGTATCTCACCTTCTCTGCTCTGTCCAGCCGCCCACCGGAGAAAGGTGAGCTAACGGACAAACACACAGATCCCAGATCCCACACACGACACAGAAACAACATGAGTCATAAACAAAACACAGAAAAACACAAACACAGGGAACAAACAGATGATGTGAAAGTTGTAACAGCAGGAAATAAAAAGAAGAAGCATCAATACGAGTTTCAATACTTGAAATTCTCTTTGTACTTAAATGTCACTAATGTCGTTGAGGCTTGTTTACCTCTTTTTAAATCTACAATCAATCTGTAATCAATAGTCTTACATCAACAAAAGGTTAAATTTAGGCTGTTTGTTAAAGATAAAAACTGAGAGAATTAATACAAGAAACACGACTCAAAATGAATTTTAGCCTTTTAACTGCTAACATGATGTTGTGCCTGAAGCTTGTTGTGCTGCCCCCTAATGGCCATGTTAAAGATTTATTCATCACCTGCAGGCACTTTGTTTTATGAGCGTTCGGATGTACAGATGTTACATTATCGTTTTAATGTTGGTGAAACGATGACATGTACACAAACTGGATGTTAAATTGTTCGTATTTTGGTTCTGAAACTGCAATTTTTTGCTGCAAGAACAAATATTTGACAAAAAACTGAAAGAAAATTACAGCTCTAAGTCTCTGAGTGACAAATTAATACTAAAAGATCTTTAATCTGAATAATTTAAGATGTTGAAGCGTCATTGTGGTTTTGGCTGAACTTTTTACATTTTTCCCTCCAAACACAGTCTGTGACATTTGCTCCTAAACTCCTCACAGTCAGTGTGGATTACTTTCAAAATTTGTAATTCCCTTATCATTCAATCCTGCTTAGACTTTAATACCAAAAAGGCCACACACACACACACACACACACACATACACACACACATACACACTTCTGTTAAAATCCTCTGTAATTTGCCCTTAATGTCCTCATAATGACTCACCTGTTGGCTCCAGGTGAGACAAAGAGCCTCCACATGACTTAGACGTTGGTGCAGAGGCTTGTCAGAGGCCCCGGTCTTATCCGGGGTTTACATCTCAATGCCACACATGCAAATACACACACACACACACACACACACACACACAGATAAGCCGGGATGAGATGTGCTCTGACATGCTGCCTGCTGGGCTGGTGGCCTGTGGTGAGGGCAGACTGAAGGATATTTGTTTCACATTCTTCATGCATCCATTGACAACATAATAACACAGGAACACCGACCGGCAGCATCATCACACATGATCTCACACACACACACACACACACACACACACACACACACACACACACGGCGGCTTGTCTACAACAGACGACATAGAGCACGACGTTCAGATCGAACGGTTTAAAACGTTTTATAAAGGTGTGTTTTATGAAGCTGAGGAAGGTCGGATGAGAAAGGAGGTTAAAGGAAAAACACACAGTTGTTTATTTTGAGCCTCATGCGATTATTT
>JAQMCX010000001.1:28632447-28650967 GCA_029814765.1 Acanthurus leucopareius
TCTATTGTTGCAATAATAGGTACAGTAATAATACATGCAATAATCCTGTTCTATATCCCTGTTCTATATGCAAAATGTTGTCATCCTGATACTGACAATGATATGGGCTTGTGATGTCGCAATTTTGAGTGGACATAATCTTTATTTCTATGTGACTATTATTGTTATTATTATTATTATTGTCGTTTTTTTATTTTTTTTATTTTCTTTATTTCATTACCCTCATAGTGTGCATATGGAGATATGTAATAAATACAAATACAGCTAGGGCAAAAAGAAGGAGAAAAAAAAGGAAAAGAAAAAAAATGGAAAAGAGATTCACTGAATTGTATTGAAATGTATACAATGTATTGTACTGATAAAGAAAAAAAATGTAATAAAAATTAAGTTCAAAAAAAAAAAAAAAATAGAAGCAAGATGAGCATGAGGATCAGATCAGATCAGTGGAGTCAGTTTGATTTCAGTTTCCAAAGAACTCAGATTCTGTTTTTGTTTAATTCAGCTTCATGTTTAACTTCATGTTCCTGCTGACTGCAGGGTCACTTTCTGAAAGTGTCTGAATGTTATTGTTTGCAGTATTTTGGCTCAGAGTATCAACTTTGACAGGCTGAGACTCCTGTCAATCAAGCAAACATGACACAGAATAAAACCCACTCAGACTTTTTTGTCAGCTTATAAAAAATTTGGACATTAATAACTTTATAAAACAATGTTTAAATGAGTAATAGAAGATCTCTGGTGGTAAACATGCAATAAAAAAACCCCAAAATTTTTTAAAAACCACTTGTCGTGTTTAATGAGGTGTTGAAATGCATTTAACATGTTTTAAAGGCCTTAAGAGTGAACATGATGTGTTTGAGTGAAAGAAAATTAAAAGTAAACAGAACTTTTACTCTAGTATTTAGTACTCAAGTATTAAAATTTGTGTTAATTCATCTTTTTCCAGTTGAGGAGGAGTTTGCGATCGACGATGAGAGCAAGGGCTGTCAGAAGGTGATTCACAACGAGACCCAGCGGGTGGCCTACAGCTACTTCTTCTTCCATTTCGTCTTCTTCTTGGCCTCGTTGTACGTCATGATGACCCTCACGAACTGGTTCAGGTGAGTCAAAGTGCAAACAAACAGCTTCAATTTCAAATTCCACTTGTGCAAAACTATTTATTAGAATAAACTTATTGGATCAGTTTTTAGAAACTGTTTAAATACTGTTGCATTAAAAGCAAAACAAAGCTTAACACAGAAACATCCGACTGTCTCTTCTCCTCCTGATCATTTTTGATGAAGAAGCATGAAGTTATTCATCAATTTTTATAAATAAATAATGTGTCATGTTAAACTGTCGAGTTCAAACCGTTTTGCCCTCCTCCAGCTATGAATCGGCCGTGTTGGAGACAACCTTCACCCATGGCAGCTGGTCTACCTTCTGGGTGAAGATGTCGTCCTGCTGGGCCTGTGTGATCCTCTACCTGTGGCTGCTGCTGGGTCCACTGTGCAGCTGTCAGTCCGAGTCCAGGCCTCGCCGCTCACGCATCAAACGGCGGGCGGCATCCTCCCGTCACGTCTCCGTCAGCGTCTGACACACACACACACACACAGAGACCAGGATGTGGAGGCAAGAGGTCAGGTGACTCTGAGCCTGAGGTCACATGGGGTCAAAGACTCACAGTGCTGTGAGACGAGCCAATCAGAGGGCTCGATGCTTGGTGCCCTGCTGACATGTGAAGAACAAGCTGGACTCCGTGAAATCGAACCACTAACGAGGACGTGACTGTGGTTCGGAAACATAAATCCATGATGAATTGCCAAAGGGATCAGAAGGGGGAACTTTCACTCCCTTTATGAGGGAACTGCAGTAAATATGAGGAAAGACGAGGACAGTTATACATTTTTCTCTTTAATTTTAGCTTCATATATAATTTTTAGCTGTATTTAGGTATTAAATGTAATATCGGAGGAGGAGTTTTAGATATTTTGTTGGAATATAACTACAGAGACACAATATGTTTTTTTATTCTGATAAACGAAAAGATTCAGAGCAGCAAAGAGCCGTCAGCCCTCAGATCTGAGACGGTCGATAAGTTTGGATCATGAAGAAATCTTTCTTAAAGCTGGAAACAGAACTTTGTGATCAGATTCAGTTCCCAACAAGTTAAAGTTCAAGCCTAAAAAGAACAATGTTTAATAAATGGCTGGAATTTATATTTACATTGCAAAAGAGCATGAAGCAGAAACAGCTGATGTTACATCAAACATGTGGCTCTTTAGTGTTGCAGGGACATCAGCTCTAGTTAGCATGCTAATCAGCTAGCTTTGGGCTTAATCTACTTGTTAACGGGAGTCCATCCTCTCAGAAAACTCTTGTCAAAACACAACAAAATAGTAAAATGTAAAACTTTTGCTTAAACATGCTTTAAAAGCTTGTCAATCTGGTGTAAAAAAGGAGTTTCAGGGTTGTGTTTTAAGAATTCAAACAAGGGGTTCAAAGTAAAACACCCAGACAAACAGATTAAAAAAAAACAAAAGAAACAAGTTTTTGTGACAAAAAAGGATTCCAGTTAACAAAACATGGAGCAAAAACCCTGAAGAAGGCTGAGATTTGCAAAAAACTACATATAAAACACAAAAACTGAAAAAAGTAGAATAACACGAGAGACACGAGAGAGAAAAATACAGAAACAAAACAATAGCAGAAGACACAGAAACTGACTTTGTGGTCAGTGGGGAGGAGAGGGCTGAAAAGGGATAAAGGACAAGTGAAATTAATCAACAATCAGACACACAAAAACAGGAAGTAACACAAACCATGACACGTCAGAAAGAACTTTCAAAATAAAACAGGAAGCTATTAAACTCATAGCAAACAGTGACACTTTGGTGTAACTTCTGCAAATTAGTTCAATACTTTAGTTTAAAATCAGCTGCTGGAATGAAAATGAATGTAAGTCACACTGTTTTGACAAATTATAACAGCAGGAACTTTATTTGATTTAGTGCTCACACTTACAAACAGGAAATGTACAGACAGAACAGTTTTTAATTCAGGAAGCTTCAGGGTTGGTTTCTTTTTCCAGCCAAAAGCCAAAGAAAGATTTGTTCATGTGTTCAAATGAAACCTGTTATATTATTTTCTCTGAATCTTTTCAAAAGCTTGATTCTGATTTGCTCGGTGACTGAAGGTCTGCAGGAGCGACGGAGAGGCAGCTACACAGGAATGTATGATGTTCTTCAAAGTTCAACACCAGATTTCTTTAACTGAAGCAAAAAAAAAAGAAAAACAATTTGCATTTGACTTACAATGAGGAAAAAGCTGCACGCTTGCATTTATGTTGCTTTCCAGTACATCATTCACTTCTAAATTCATAAAAAACATCTGGATTGATTCTTGTTTACATTCTTTTTTTTTTAAAAAAATTAAAAAATTAAAACCAAGAGTGCTCAAAAAAAAAGGAAGAACAATCCCTAAAGCTCACTTCCAGAGGGAGCAGAAGCTTTCCGTCTCATGCCTTCGGATGAAGTAGCCAAGTCTGTGAGACGCAGAGATGAAAAAAAAAATAGTCCCAGATTCCTCGGATGTTGGTGTTTGGAAAACCTGGGATTGATTCCTCCGCTGAGGGGAAACTGAGCCGAGCGTCTGCGATGACGTCCTCGCTGTTGATGAGCAGAAACGTGGCTCAGTCCGAAACGTCCACATGTAGATTTAAACCACCTGCAGTTCGATCAAATGTTCTGTCGTTGTAGATGTGAAGCTTTTTTGGTTTTTTTTTTTTGTAAATACAATGTTTTCTTACAAACGCTGCTGTTCTCACGTCTGGTTTGTTACACTTTTTTTTGTGATGAAGAGCCGAAAAAAAAAAAAACACTTTAAAAAAATGTGTATAAATCAGCTTTAATTCCAAATTCAATCGTTTTTTATGTGAAGATCTACAAAAACTTTACACTGAAAAGAGTGACTCATTATCATTCAAACACTCTATTGACAAATGTACAAAGCAACTCTTTTGGCACATGAAGATGAGGTTTGAGAGAAAATGTTATTATTTAATTGAATAAAAAAAAAGGCACAGACATTAAAAATGTTCCTCAAAACAATTATATTCAAATTATACTTTAGTATATTTGTAGATAATCAGTGCCACACAAATAAAATACTGGATGTATATTCAATAATCTCTTTCACGTAGCAGACCTGATTTAACACACTATAAAAAATGAATAGCACAACGCAGACGCACTGAAAAATGTTAAACGAGTGACAACAAGTAATTTGTTATATTTAGGCTTATTTTTTCATACATAAATACACTGTGAAGCAATTTGTTACGATAAATTGAGTCAAAACTTAAAGAAAAATCCACCTTAAATCCAACATTGATTCCAAAAAGTTGGGACACTGTTTAAAATTAAATAAAATTATGATCCTCTCACCTGTTACAGATGAACCTGTTTACCTGTGGAACAATTCAAACAGGTGTTTTTGGAGTTTTCTACAACTTTAACAGTCTTTTGTTGCTTCTGTTTCAACTTATTTGAAACATTTTGCTGCATCAAATTCAGAATTAGCAAATATTTACAGAAACTTATGAAACAGATGAAGTTCAACATTTAAATAAATTGTTTTTAAATTGTTTTCATTTGAGTTTATGACAAAAAGGATAAGAATATATATCACCTTCTGTTAAATCTGATTTAACACAGCATACAAACCTTTTAGAAGTCGGCATTGTTTGTTTAAAATGCTCACTGAATTTAAATTTAAATGATGAAATCTGAACCACAGGAGCTGCAGTTTTTTCATAAAGCAAAACTGTGTCACATCATGTTATAATAAATGTATCATTGTGATGCTACAGAGACGCGTATGCCAACCAATCAGATTCTCCAGATGTAACATTAACATACTTGATTGGCAAAAATCTCAATTTAATTGTGTTTATCCAGGTTTATATTTTAGATGACTGAAATATTTGTTGTTGTTGTATTAAATGACGATCAGGCTGGTGTTTGATGAATTACATGTGTCTGTTTTTAAGGTGGATTCTTCCTTTAAGTTTCCATACGCAAAAATACATTAATATATATATAAAAAAAATTAAATGAGTGTGAAAAAACAGCAATAACAAAAAGACCATTAAAGTCAATGTTCTTCTCTTTGGTTTGTGTTTAAAGGTGGACACAAGCTTCCACCTAAAGTGCTCTATATGATACAGTTTAAATAAAAGTGAGTCTTTTTTTATGTCTGAATGTTTTTGAAATGAGGCAGAAACCAACTTTTGACGATCCGACTGTCGTTTTGGGATTTTATCAGACCACATGGAGTCTGAAGATGTTTTAAAGGTCCAGAACATTAGGAGTGAATAAGGCTTCATTCTCTGCTGCACACACACACTCGCACACACACACACACAGACACTCACACTCGCACAGTTTGTCCCTCGGTTCATCCCCTCCGGTCTGCCGGCGGTTTGGGTCCCCTGTTGCTGCAGAGGCTCTCCAGCGGTCGCAGCATCTCGTCCTCCCTCGGCCTGTATGGCACCACGTAGCTGTCCTCCTCCAGCAGGATGCGGTTCAGCGTGCGCTCGTAGTTTATGTGACGACGCGCCATTATGATGTACTGCCTCCCCTCCTCCAGCTGGGGGCAGTCACACACGTTGGGCACCCACAGGAACTCCCGGTGCTCCAGGCGGAAGCTGTTCCGGTAAGTGTGGATGATCTGGATGTCGTAGCGCGTCTCCTCTCCTCTGTAGAGCTTCCCGAGAACTCGGCCCCGGAAAACTGACAGGGAAAAGAAAAATATCACTTATTTACATTTTTATGTTTAAAGCTCTAGCTAAGTTAGCTAAATTATGGATGTTCAGACTCACCAAACTCCTTTTGACAATATTGTCTCTGGCGTTCCCTTCGACCTTTAATCCGCAGACATTTCCCACAATGCCCTGCAGGATAAACAAAGCAGAAATAATACAGTAAAGTCATGATATGAGGCCTTTACAAACTCTAATTGTTCATATAATTAACCTGCCTCCAGGCTTTTAATCGCTCAGTCCTGCTGCCATATTTCTGAAATTAAAAGTGGGTTTTTGTTAGCAGGTTTTAGCGTGTTGGTGTTTGTTGGTAAACTGGAGATCTTACTTCCAGGTGAAGGGTCGGGCAGGTAGTTTCTTAGGTTCTCTTCCCGCTCCAGGCGAGGCAGGATGGGTTGGTTCGGTGGCTGGCGGCGGTTGTGGTGAGGAGTTTGGCGTGGCGGCTTGACAGGCCTAAAAACTGGTGGAAAAACCACACACATCGAAACAATTTGAATAAGCCTTTTTTATTAAGAGCAAACTCTGATGAAATGATTTTGTTTTTATTTAAAATTAATTGATTTATAACTCTTTAATCGTTGGATTTAAAAATTTATGACTTTAGCTGGTGTTTCATAATCAGCTGGAATCAAGAGTTTGCTGTTAGAAATAAATCAGTGTACTTCAGCATCTGCAGCAGCAAAGTAATCAATCAAAAAAATTACACAGCAATCACGTAGAACAAAGTGTTTCTCAGCTTTGGATGATAAAAACGTGTTTCGTGTCGCGTCCTGCCTCAAAACTTTTCACTCAGCTCAACTCTGTTGTTCATTCAAGTTCATCAAGTTGGCAGCTCACCGGAAAAACCACAATTGCAAAACACCTGGATTCAGTTAGCCGTCATGTACCAACCAAGAGGCAACATCTGGAGCTGAGGGTGGCGCAAATTATTGCAGTTCCCCAAATGGCCACTTGAGGCAGACTCTACAAGCAAGTCTCTGATTAAAATCCCCAATTTTAAAGCAGATAATAGAGATATAAACATGTTTACAGCCTGGTATAAAACACAATGTTGGTTTCTTAAGCTAGTTTCTCTGTTCTTGAGATCTGCAGGATGTTAAATCTTATAAAACCCATTTTTTTAGCTCATAATTGACGAGGTTTCCGCTCTGAGTGACACCAGCTGCTGGCTGAACTCCAGGCTTCGACATGAAGCTCCACAAACAAAAAGGTGATTCTGACTCTGTTCACAACTCGTTTTACAGGCCATGGCTCCAATTTGTAACTCAGATGAACTTCTGTCAGCTTTAAAATGCAGACACGCTTCAGCTTATTGTTGCACAAATCAGAGAAACACTGAATCCTTTGTTTTATTGGTCTGAAAGTAATTTAAGAGCAGACCTCACTGAAAATGCCTGTGGCGTGCAAAACGGCCCAATTTTACATGGAAATGCTGCTTTGGAATAAATATTTACACAATTACTGACTAAGATCATTCTAACCTGATTATGTCCTGCACAGGATTCAAAAACATGTTCGAACTCGGCGACTGTTCACCTTGTTTCCTGCACGATCGACGAGAAAACAACAATCAGATTCTGTTTGGAAAAAATCCATCCTTTCTGGAAAACCTCTCCAGAAAGGCCATTTAGACTTATTACAGTGTTGGACAGATTCCTGCAGAGAGTCCTCAGGCTTTGTGCAGATTTCCATGTGAACGTGAGCATTTAAGGCGGTAAGGAGAGATTCGGCACATGTGTACTGCAGGCTTATCATGAGAGATAAAGCAGCTGCATTCCTCAGCTTCAGCAACGAAGTCGGCCTGCAGATAAACTCCTTTAAATCAATGTGAGCTGGAAATGGACTCTGTTTTTCACTCATCATCCACCATGATGGAGTCTCACTTCTGTCTAATTAAGGTGGAACTCTGAGTTTATTAACAGACTGTGATTGATTTCCTTCGTTTGTTGCACCTGATAACTTCCTTCATATCAGTTAATGACAGAAACACATGTGATTGTGTGCAGGAACATTAATATGAATAAAATAAGTGGATTTGAAACATAATCCTTAATAATTTCAGTACTTCCTCTAATCTGAATGAACAGTATCATGATGTTGCTGCTGTAAACTTGGGCTTCTTCTCTTCAGGCAACAAAACAAACACATGTGCTTCTGTTTGATTCATAATTATCTTTTACAGGAATTCTTTCTCCTTATGTCAGCTTCAGTTCCATTAAATTTTGTGGGAAAATCCAAACACACAAGTTACTTTGAGCTTTTCTCCCTCAGCTTTATGAATAAGATGTCCATCAGATTCTCCAAGTTCTCCAGCTGCAGCTTCTCCATGATCTTCCTGCATTAACTCGGAGTTTTAAACAGAATCCAGTTGTTCTGTTTTTTCCTCGTCACCTCTTTAATATTTTCCACAGAGACGAAGTTCTGGCAGATGATTGTTTGCTACTGTTGCATGACTGTTTGCTTCACTGTGGACCAAAGCCAGCGAGGAACATCTCGAATCATAAAATGTTAAATACTGGAGTTTTTTGGACCACCAGTGCAAAATTAAAAGTAAAATATGTGACATGAGCTGAGAGAAACGCAGCCGTCGCTCCGGTTTGAATAACTGATCAAACACTAAAACACAACAGTTTCAACAGGATTTAAAACTCAGCAACAAATATTTCCTCCTTTGTTGCAATAATTTCCAGGCAAACAGTAGAAATAGATTACAAAGTAATCTAAGTGGAATGTGTGCTTGCAATCACACAGCACCTAACCAGATGTTGCCAGATGTGTTTTCTAAAAAAAAAAAACCCTTTGTTTCATTGTGCAGGAGCCTGAAGGTGCAAACGCAGCAGCTTCGTTTAAAATGAAGAAGACAGATGTGTTTTTCGTGCAGAAATAAAGTCTGTTTAAACACCAACAACCACCTCTTCTCTCCAACTTCTGTGGAGTTTTAAAATGTAGAAAAGTAGATAATTTATTAACTTCAGAGGCCTGAACATCTGGAATACACCTGAATACACTCTGGAGGAGAGAGTTCATTCGATTATTTTAATCTTAACTTTAAAAGGTTGATTCACGTATGAATCTTGTGATTTGCAGCTTTTTTAGCAATAAAATGTCCCACAAACATCACGAAGATGATATCGAAAGTCTACGTGGGTGTGGAACACCGTCACTGATGTGAAAGCTGAGGGGTGGAGGAGTGGAGAAGGTTGGGAAATTGTACTTAGAGACGGAATGAAACGTTCTTATCTATATGAAAAACTCTAAGACTTTGATAGAATTATTACTTTAAACTCGTTCTTTCATCTGTAAATGTTCTTATGGAGGTGAAACTTACACCAGGGAGGCCGGGTGGTGACAGGAGGAGCTCGGGTGGTGGTGGGTGGAGGTGGGGTGGTGGGCTGATCCCAGGGGAGGTAGTTGGCGGTGTGGTGCGCCTGACGCAGCGGGCTCCTCCTCCCGTGGTAGAGGGCGTACTGGTCTGGAGGCAACCAGTACTCGTACTCGATTCCTGGGTTTCTGTCCGTCGCCAGAACCTGAACACAAGAGCAGCATGGAGACTTCAAAACCTGCCTGGAAAGGTTTTGAATCTGCTTTAATCCAACCTCCTAATCCACTTAAACACAGCATAGAAGCCAAACTTTGCCAGGCTTTAAGTTATCATGGTCTGATACACCAGACGCCATTAAAAAGTTCAATTAATGGCAGTTTTTTACTTGGAAACTTTTCCACATATTTTATTCAGAAGCCTAAAACAATAATTTAATCTACAAACACATCCTTCCTCCCTCCTCTGCTGATAGAGATGAGGTTGTTGGATTTGTCTTGAGTTTATAAGCTGGATCTCTTTGGACTTTCAGAGGTGTTTCTTTATACTTTTTCCTCTTTTTCCCAGTTAAAAAGCAACATTTCTGTGGTGAAAACGAACAAACAGCAGCACTAACAGGCTGAGTTGAACAGAAGCAGCCCGGCAGAGTTCAGTAAATAAAGATTTTTTATTTGATTGTGTTTATTCTAGCAGATCAACAAAAACAGGCTTGGATCGACTCTGATATCGTCTCTATCACACAGAATATAATAAATCTTGCAGTGTCACTGTTTAATCAGCTACTTTCTCTCAAGAAAAAGGTTTAATTTTAAATCTAAACTCTTTTCTTTGAGCTCTGCAGAGTTTTCTGTGAAAACTGGTCCCGATGTGCGTTTCCTGTAATGTATGTTGTCATCCTAAAGGGTTAATTCTGACCCTTCAGGCACAGAAACTAAATGGTTGATGTATTACCTGCTCACCAGGTAGCTTACAAAGCCTGAGTAAAGGTAGTCTAAACCCCGAGGATTAGAGTCAACCCTCATAGACCTTAGTTTGGGTTACAGGAGCTTTAGGGACAAATGAAAGCAATAAAACCTGAGCAACCGTCACCAGGGAACAAACGTCTGAGTCGTCAGGAGAAACAAACAGTAAACAGCCTCCAGAAGACAAACCACCGTCAGTGTTTCAGCTTCCTGCAGCGGGCCGGTGATCTCAGTAACTCAGGAGAAGAAATGGTCAGCAGCTGTTTGGTAGCAGAGCCAGGTGTGTTTGCAGAAAACCTGATGTTCATCTCGCCTTCAGAGATGCTTTCTGATAAGCCTGATATCTACAACTTGCAAAAAACTGCAAAAAGTGGGAATGCAGAATATATTTTCCACCTCTTTTCTTGGTTTTGGTGTCTGCCTGGATCAGCTGTGTCAAACTGGTTGGTTATAACAGCACAGATTTCCCAGAATGCTCTTAAAAAAGCCCTGATAGGCTGATATTTTCTGGTTCAAACTGTCCCGTTCTGGTTTCTCTGGACTCTCACCATCAGGTGCAGGTCTTCCCTGGTGGGTCCGGGCACCTCGAAGCTCTCCCAGGTGTCTGCAGAGCGCCGGTACAGCAGCTTCGTCCCGGCGACGTTGTACTCGCCCGGGATGCTGATCTTCCAGTTGCCGTTGATCACAAACTGGGATCGACCGTTCTGCAGGGCTGAGAGAGGGAAGAAGGAAACGGGACGGATTAAAGGAAAAGTTTAATGTTATTTAGTCACAATAAAGGAGTCAAACATCTCCTATAGACGCTGATGTAAAGTGAAGCTGTCAGAAGCAGAAGCATGCCAGCTGTCTCTCCTCCACAGGGGCCGACGGAGGGATTTTTCCATGACATGAGATGGAAACAAGCACCTCCACCTGTCTCTCTCTCTCTGCAGCGGTCAGTTAAACCTTTTACGAGCGTCCCTTTGGAAAACCACAGTGTGTGTGTGTGTGTGTGTGTGTGTGTGTGCGTCATTACAGAGCCTGTTTTTATTCCTGGTCTCACACACGAGGATGAGAATAGATGCCCTTTGTTAGCGTGTCGCCTGGAAAACAAACAGCAGGTCCGGAGACCCGGCGGATCTGCTGAGACCTTCGTGTCTCCGGGAAGAAGAAGGACTCGTGACGAGCTGCGTAGTGAAACCGCTGCTGAATCTCACCCAGATAATTCCTGCTGTTATCCGTCACCCGGATGTGAGTGGCTCCGGCTGGTATCATGGCCACTTCGTTGTATCCGAACGGTCCTGCTGGCAAACACACACACACGTACACACACACGCACACACAGAGGCGTGTTTTAATGTCAGTTTACTCTTTTTTATTTTTACTGCCTCACATGATTAAAGCAAAAGTTAGTTTTTTTTACAGTCTGAGACACAAAACGCTGCACTTAAAACAGATTTTTACAACAAAGTTAAATGAGGCCAAGAAGTTAAAAAACCACAGATTGACTCCAAATGAAGGAGAACATTAAATGTTAACAACAAAAGTCTGTAATGGTTTGTAAATCACGGCGTTAAAGCATCGAGGTTTTTACTTCTGGAGCCAGACGAGACCATGTTTGGATAATTATGGTCCAGTTTTTTTTTTTAAAATGCACTCATGCGGTAATAAAGGAGACTTGAAACTTGCGGTTGAGACCATAAACTCATTAGGAAACTATTTACTGAGCTAATAAACAAGTGAGAGGTAACATCATTTTCTAATAGACTTCAATAAATCCGATTTTCTTGCCCCGTGCTGGTGATTAGAAGGAAAGCAGGTTTTCAGGCGTAACTGTGAGTTCAGGTCGACTGAATCTGAGCGTTTTAAAACTTTAAGAGTTTAAAAAGAAAGAGAAATTATACATTAAAAACACGTTCTATTGTTAAAGAGGCACTCTAAAGATAATAAAGACCAACGAAGAGGCTCAAGTTTCCCTGCAGTTGTACTCTTGTGAATGCAACCAAAGGCCTGTTTTATGCTGGAAGCCTGTTTTTTAACTTCACAAATGTCCGATTGCTTCCTGAGACTTTTATTTTTGTCAGCTTGTCTCTTTTAAAAAGGTCAATTTAAGCTTTTATTTGTTTATTGGACTCTGTTGTGATGTTGTTCCTCAGTGTTCCTGTCTGATGCATCTATAAAAACAGTGATCAGAGCAGAAAAAAATGGAAGTGGAGACAAACTTTCTTCAGCTTAAAGTCTTGAACTCTGAGCAGAAACATCAGTGTTTTTATGTGAAGTTTTTTTGGCTCAAATGAAGAGAAAAACTCCTCAACAGGCTCATTTTCACCTGAACAAACATCTCACTGAAGGACCTTTTATAAATGTGAATCCAAGCGATTTATAGTTTCACCATCAGAGATTTAAACTTTTATCTTAAACTCTCTTTTTTTTCAGTGAGTGACTCTCGTTGTTGTGTAAAGACGCTGACGCAGCAGGTTTAAACAAACAGTCTGCTCACTGAAATGTGCAACAGCAGCACAAACTGCAGTTATTATCTATTAAATAATACGATTATTAATTAAAAGCAGAACTCATCTGCATTGATAAAAGCTGTAAATCTGGTGAAACATCAGCTGCATGTCTCTGAATATTTTACTCAGTTTGAACTGAGCTCTTCATTATCAGAGTTAATCTTTAAAAAACAGATAAAAACATCTTCAGGGATCAATAACTGATGGAACGATCATGTTCTCAGTCCAAACACTGACTCGCATCAAAGCTGATTATCAGTCATTATAAAACAGTCGGTAACGATCAGCTGTGATTAATGTTTTACGAGCACAGAGACATTTTTCTTTCCAATGAGCCGAAGTTACGACCTTCTTCATGATCAGAGAGCTGAAACATAAAGAAGCTCGGACAGCTCTGCGGTTCCCCCGCTGCTCGGCCCTGAAAGCTCTGAACGCAGGATGAACTCCATTCATTAAAGCCCCTGAAGAGCAGAGGAGCGTTGCCCCTGTTTACCCCGTCCGAGAGGGAAACTATGCACGAGCTCCGTCAGCCTCGTTAGCTTTATGAAGACGTAGCACCGCCACTCCAGGAAGTATGTGAAAGTCACAGACAGGCCACGGTGAGCTCAAGGCCATCGCCGTCTGACCTTGTGAGGAGTGATTGTTTGGGACCGCCCTCCATCTTTTCTCTTCCTCTGTTGGGAAAAAACGCAGCTGCAGGAGGAGAGAAAACCTCCCAAGGCTGCAGAGACGCACAAACAAAGCCGCCATTATCTCCATGTTTTCCTCTCCATCAGCGTGCGGCGCCTCCACACGGAGCCGTGAGAGGAAGCCACTGTTACCGAGCTGAGGCTCGAGCCAAGACGCACGCCAGAGGTGTGAGGCACTTTCTGTCCGGGTGTGTGTGTGTGTGTGTGTGTGTGTGTTGAAGCTCACGATGAGTTCAGCTCTCAGAAAAAGGAAACACAGGATCTCATGACATGTTCGTTTCCTCTTTAACCACCAAGTTCAGTCTAATTTCTCCTCTAAATTGCTGCCAACATTGTTTTGTTCATGCTCATGTTTCAATCTGAGAGATTATTGAACCTGCTGACTCTTAAAAACCCAGAACAGAATCAAAAACAACAGACTGATGTTGTTAATATCTCATTTTAACAACCATCAGGTTTCATTCCTCGTGTATTAAAACTCAGCTTCTGTTTCTGTCTCCAAAAACAACGTGATGCTGCTGGTTTGTGGGAAAAATAAATGGAGAGTTAACGGATCATCTCCGCCAAGTGACAAGAACCAGATCTGAAGACTCGAGCCAACATGGAAAAGCCAAAAACTGCAGCTGCGTCCGTGAACGAGTCATTTCCCTGTGGAACTCCAGGATTTAAACTCCAGTCTGAGCTCGAAACCTCGTCTGTGTTTGTGTTTTTTAAGCCTTTTGGATCATTTCGTGTGAATATTCAGAGAAATAAAACGGCTTCTTGTGCAGTCGGTTGCCTTCAGACGGCTGCTGACACTTTTCACTCGATGCTGTGAACTTTTCATCACTTTACAAATAAACAAATAACTTCATAATATTACAAATAAACTTTCTCTAACAATAAAAACGAGTTAATATCTGTCTTATAGGGAAAAGGCATTAAAACAGAGATACTATGAACTACAATAATAATATTCTTATTTAAACACAGCAGGTAAAGAGCCACCAAACATCACTGCATCACTTCCTCCCTCCATCGTTCAGCAAAACTTTAAGGATTTTACAGGAAATATTATTCTAATCAGCTTTATTGAAGCCGTTATTTTAACCTTCAGCAGGTGTTTCAGTAGTAAAACCAGGTGGAGTGAAGACAGATGTTATTTATCATTTATCATCCTGATGCAGAAGGTTTTAAACAGGTGACAGTTTGCAGGTTTGACTTCTGAACTGTGTCATCGTTTTGCTATGAAGATAAATTTCTTCACCAAATTATGATTAAACAGCAGAGAGAAGATGCAGTCGGAGCAGGACGTCACAGTACTGAAGCATATTATAACATGGTCACATCTTTGCATGGAAGCTTTTATATGTAACGTGTCATCTTACTGATGTTTGCCTTAACTATTCGGTTTATTCACAGTAGAGCAGATATGTGATTTGCTGCTTTATAAAGGTTGTTTTTTTTGTTTAAACTGCAGATTCTTTATGCAAACTAACACTCAGCCTGTTTTGTCTGATTTGTTTTAGTTGTTCATTTATTTACAGGTTTGTCGCCTTCATATTTGATCGTCTTTTAATAATTTTCTTCCTTTTTGATGAAGGATATAATGACAAACCAAAGGAAAACCTGCAGATTTTGACTTCCTCCCAGCATGTTTGATGTTCACCGTGTGATCGTGAGTTTAACTCTGAACTGCAGAAACAAACCAACGTGGAAAAAGTTCCTGTGGCTTCGAGCCAAAGTGTCATTTGGTTCTTTGACTCGGAGCCTGAGGAGCTCCGTGTTCTTCCTCCTCCTCCCTCCTTAAACCTTAACAACTGTAATTTTGAAGGACCTGTTGTTTGCTGAACATGTTCCTGGAGAGCAGCCAACAGGTTGTGTTTGAAAAAAAACTGTTAATGTTAATGTTCACTTTGTGTGAGAACAAAAAAACCTCCTGAAACTGAACCTGAAGGACCAACAACGAGGAGAAACACAATGAAGGTCTGGACTTTACTGCAGATCGAGCTGATCAGAAACTGCAGCGATCGATTCCTCGACAATGCATGTGTGTGTGTGTGCGTGTGTGTGTGTGTGTGCGTGTGTGTGCGTGTGTGTGTATCCTACCTGCCTCCAGATCGTTGCTCTGGTACACACTCTTGTGGTGCAGACAGGTGGTGTTTTGTCCTCCACACACCATGCAGGCGTCCTCCTGCTGCTTGGAGCCCAGGATGGAGTCACAGCCGGGCTTCTGTACGACACACACACACACACGCACACACACACACACACACACACACACACACACACAACAGTTTGATCTGGTTTGACATCTCTGCTGAAACTTGTTTCTCTCACGGCTCCGTGGCAACTTCTAACCTTTCTGCTCTCTTTGTCTCTGTTTTCAGGTTTTCTTAAACCTTCAGCTGTAACTCAGCTCACTCCTCTCTGCCTCCATCTCCTATTTGCTTCTCCCTCTAACTTCTCCTTCCAACAAACATTTACTTTGGGGGGGAAAAGCTGCGGGAGGATTGCTCAGAGAGTTGCCTCTGTAAACGGTGAAATGCCAAAGTAAAGAGCGAAGAGGACGAGCTGGATGTTTTATGGTGAGTGAAGAACCTCGTCGCTCGATGGATTACAGTGGCTGCTTTCTTCTCCGGCCTTCATCTCCAGCTCTGCAGAGCAAACCAATCAAGGGGGAGGTTCCCGGGGCAAGAGAGCAACAATCTGAGGAACCTATAATCAGTCCCCTAAGCCCCTTAAAAAACACAAAAACACTCCAAGCATCTGTGTGCACAACAGGAAATGAAGCCTCGGTGACAGAGTGGCAGAGGGGACGAGGGCCCCACCGAGGGAGCCGAGGGAGCCGAGCTCCAGAAAACACTCAGGCATGCAGGCGAGCTCCTCTGGGTTCAATACGACAAGAACAGAATGCAGAAACTTACTGCTACTGATTATTTTAATCTGCAACATTTGTGGATTAAGAAAATTAAATTAGATGATTGATTTCATGAACAAACTCTGAGATCAGATCAACATTTAGCATCTGCAGGTTTAAAAATAAACACTTAATGTTGTGACAGAGCATCTACACACACACACACACACACACACAAGCATACACACACATGTGCTCTGCAGCCTGATCTCAGTTTGTGACCTGCACTTCTCCACGCCAGCTGCAGGCTGCATCTGCTTCCTGTTTCGGGCCCTGTGCTGCCGCGACCTCGCCGGTCGAGTCAAGGGTCCATAAATCCGTTTATTTACACCACACGCCAAACATTAGCATGCACACACACACACACACACACACACAGAGTGAAATATATAGACATATGTAAACACAGACACATGTTCATCCTTGTCAGCGGTGTAAAAATAACTTCGCCTGTCCTCTGCAGATGTGTCCACTGAGTGTGTGTGTGTGTGTGTGTGCTGCAGGACTCGAGGGACACAAGTTCATTTCCAATCATCCACATCTGTGTGAGGGTGAGATGGGTGAGCGGGGGGGTGGATGCGGGTGCATTGTGGGACTTTTGCGGTGTGTGCCGAGCAGAGCTGTAATGCTAACTGAAGGCTGCAGTCCACACTGATGAGTGCACTCTGGCCCTAACGCACAGCATGGAGCTCACTTCTCCAGAGAGCTCCAGTCACAGTGGTCAACATCACTTACAGCACAACAGAGTGGGAATGAAGAGAGGTGAGACAGAGAGAAACTTCAGCAGAAGTTGTTTCAGGTGTCTGTGGCTTCTGGAAACAAAAGCCTCATTCATCTCTGTTCGCTGAAGATGTGAGGTGACTGACAGAGGGAACGTTTCCAGGGTTTGGACGAACACTGTGGCAGAGAACATCTGGTTTGTCGTTGAGACGTCAAAGAACTTGAGCTTTGGATGCAAACAGGAGCTGAATTTAATAGTTTGCAGAAAGCTGATTAAACATTCAGAAGGTTAAATCCCTTCATGTGAAGATTCAGAGTCAAGTTTGAATGAATGTGGATGATGATGGTTCACTGTTTTGGATCATTGAACCAAACTTACAAAAGAAAGTTAAAATGTTTTGCAGCAGGTGATAAACATGTTTTCAGCTTCAAAGTTTCTGCTTCAGAGGAGCTGCAGTTTTTGACTTTTCATAATAGTTTCAGTTTTCAATCCAGATATTTGTGTGATGTGGCGTTTTTTTGCTCTCTAGTGACTGAAAATGAATTCCTGCAGCTTTAACTGAAAAATTCCTAAGAAATAAGCATCACTAAACACACACACACACACACACATGTGCAGTGTTGTTAACACTCACCAGGCAGCGTCCGTTGACACACACCGCTCCGGGCTCCTTGTCGCAGGCTGTGCCGTCCAGCACGCGGCCAAAGTTGTAGTAGAAGTTGTGACCCAGGGCCAAGCAGCTGAGCTCGCAGGGGTTCGAGCCTGGCAGGGAAGATCTCCAGTCAGTGGCTCATTAGTTTGTTATTATTGTGGAAAAAAAGACGGGGAGGGAGGTGACGGAGAAACAGAACAGAGCCGGTAGAGGAGGCGAAAACGAGCAGATGTCAAAGAGAAACCTCAGTGAATTAAACACCCAGCAGGCCGTGGGAGCCACGGCGGCGGCGGCGGCGGCGGCGGCGGCGGCGTTACCACAGGAAGACAATCAAAGAAAAACACACTCCTGAATTTAAACCTCACTGCAGAGCTGCAAGAGTGTGAGTGACGTTCACTTTCACACACTTCATGCACCTGAAAGCCCACAGACTGAACATGTGTGGACCATGTTGGTGTGTAAACAACCTCATTCTTACCCACAATACAACTCACTGCCCACATCTGTGCGGGTGTATGTGAGGACTTTGGGTAACAGATTGCGTTAAAACTTAATTTTATTTATTTTAACTAATAGTTTGTCTGTATGATGTGTGTTTTACTTTGAATAATCAGGTTTTAGACTCTTGACTGGATTTAAGTCTCGAGCCTGAAGATGAAGAGATGAAACCAAAACAGTAAACTTCAGTTGTTCATATTTATCTGCTACCAGGGAAGAATTAACCTCTTGGTAAATCAAAAAATACACTCTGTGTGTGTGTGTGTGTGTGTGTGTGTGTGTGTTGCACAGACTTTGTCTCACTGACCTCCATGAAATGTCGTCCATTTGAAGGAGTTTCCAGCCACCAGCGGTCGGTCATTGAAGGCAGCACACTGCATCTCTCTGAAATCCTCAGAGTTTGGGGGACACTCCTGCGCACACACACACACACACACACACACACACACACACACACACACACACACACACACACACACACACACACA
>JAQMCX010000001.1:28651637-28665648 GCA_029814765.1 Acanthurus leucopareius
ACACACACACTCACACACACACACACACACACACACACACACACACACACACACACACACACACACACACACACACTTGAGCACAGTGTATTACAAAGGAGAAAACTGCATTTACTCCCTATAAGTTTATCTTAAACTCAGCTACAACAGCTCCACGTTAACTCAGACTCTTATTGAAACTTTAACCCTGTTTTTGTCCAAATTAAACCAAAAACTAATAGAACAGCCTGAAAATGAGCCCCACAGTCTCAGACTTTGAGCAGATTTCAGTTCTTTCACTGATCGTAGCAGAAAGAGAAGTCAGATTTGTGTCCATCCATCTGAATCGGAGCTGATGGCTCCCTGCAAACTGCAAACACATGCACGTATGTCCCAGCAAGCTTCAACATGCTGCAGCCCATCTGTGTGTTTTTCCTTTAATCAATATGGGTCACAGTGACTTGGCTGTCTAAACACACACACCCACACACACACACACACACACAGCACGTATGACACGCAGCAGCTGACCTCCCAGCACCTTTCCAACACAAAAGCAGGTGTGAAACCTGACTGACTGTCTGATGTTCGAACCCTGAGCTCCGTGTGAAGCAGCGCCGTGAAGACCAAGGTTAATAATTCAGTGAAATTCCAGGTCACACCCTGAAAGGCCTCGGCTGCTTCACCTGCTTCACCCGCCTCACCTGCCCTAAACACACCTATATGAGCAACCTCGAGAGCAAACGGCATCCATTGTTCTAAAAATGTTTGCATTGAAAGTCGTTCACGTGCAGCCTGGAAACCTTCGAGCAGAAATGACCTTGGTGTTGCAGATCTTGTACTGTCTGGGATCTCCTGCACACGGTCCACCAACCGGGTTCCTGACACAAAGACACAAGAGGTTTGTGGTATTTAACGGCAAAAAAAGCAGGAAATAGAATTTATTTAACAGCTGGAGCGCAAGATTTTGTAATATTCACCCAAACAAACCATCATATAAACAGACTTAAACATTTTGCACTGAAATAAAATAAGTTTATTTAGGTCTCAACATTTTAAAACGGGACTTCAGCATTTCTTTAGATTATTTAAAACTACATGTGCATTTTAACAATTGAATTGTTGAATGTAGACATTAATTTGCATGGAACAAAATAAACACATGAAAATATAGTTTAACATCACAGAAGAGTCCGACAGTTTCCTAGTTTCCTGAATCGATTCCACATTTATTCATTTACAACAGAAATATGAAACCGATTCTCAGAGAATCAATACTGTAAAATGTACAATGAACCTCTAACCTGGTGCATTTTAATAAAAAAGTAAACATCATGGCTGCCAATGTAAACATGAGGGTGAACCATTATCACCGTGTTTGTAAGCTCCTCCCCTTGAATCACCTGACAAACAGTTCGGCTCTGCCTGGTTTTTATTGACTCACTGTGTGTAAAACATGAGTCTTTACAGTGAGAAGTGTTTGACACGTCTTCCACATGTCTTTGTTTTTGTCCGAGTCTGATTTGTTTAAGAGGTTTTAAATCCAAAATGCGAGCAGATGTGACGTCGTGGCTGCTTTAACGGCAAACTCCAGCTTTTATTTACACGTGAAGAACGTTAGCAAAGCGTTAAAAGGCTCAAATATATCTGTAAAAATCAGTTTTACCAATGCTCAGCTTTGTCAGGCCTGCAGGATCTGACTGGCTCTCACCTGGTGATGCAGGTGCGCGTCCTCACCGAGGCTCCGCCCCCACAGCTCCGTGAGCAGACGGACCAGCCGCTCCACGTCGCCCACTCGTTCCTGAAGTGCAGCTGCCGCCGGGCGCGGACCGAACGCCCCGAGGAGGCGTCGCCGGACGGACCCCACGCAGAAACCCACGACTGAGACACAAACCACAGAAGAAGAAGACTTAAATTCACTTAAGAAAATGAACTTTGTTATAAAGTGACAGAGGAATAAAATCTTTAGAGACCTGAGGAGGAAAAAACTCTCATTAAGCTTTAAAATCTTCTTAGTGGATTAATAATTTTCAAAATTATGTTTCTTCCTGTTGTGATTAACATCTTTTAATACAAGATTCTGACTTTGTTTGTCAGAATAAATGTGAGATTTTAAGGCACTTTTACTGTTTGCAGATAATAAAGTGAAGTATTACAATAACCTTCTCTCAGTGTTTATTTTAAAGAGTCAGTTTCTCTTTTTAAATCAGGACATTGTGAATTTTATTTATTCAACCATGTTGTTTAAACTCCTCCCTTTTGATATAAAAACTTGAGATGTGCTAATTTCTCATATTTTTTTGATAATGTTTAAATTTTAAATTGATTAACTTTATATAAACAGACTAGTTCTGCATCGTAAACAGTTATTTTTACAAAATAACCTCATTTTGACGACTTTGAACCCAGTTTCTGATAAGAAAAACTTCTTGTATTTGCGTCTTGATACAAAGTTAATAACTTCAAGACTTTTCTCTTTAGTTACACTGATCTGCATCAGTCCTGCTCGGCCTGTTTCTGTTTATATCATGTTTTTTGGACACATCGGACATGTTTGTTGGACATTCTGTGTTAGCTGGAGACAAAATAACTGTGTTTTCATGCAAAGTTGAGCTCTGAAACACTTTAAACTGCAGAAACAACACGACTCTCTGATCTGATCAGTCTGCAGCATCAACCTGTATGTGCAAAGCTGTTAGTGTGTGTGTGTGCGTGTGTGTGTGTGCGCGTGTGTGTGTGCATGTGTGTGCGTGTGTGAGTGTGTGTATTAGAGGAAAACAGTCGGGCGACAGTGTTGGCAGAACGACGGCAAATCAATCAATAGAAGAGAAAAGGTGTGATGAAGCCTGACAGAAGTCGTGTTGTTTACAGGTAAAAACCCAACAGGTATGAAAAAAGTGATCCAGTTGGATCAGGATCAGGATCAGGATCAGGATCAGGATCAGGATCAGGATCATTGGAGCCAAACAATAAAAGTGATTAGAAAAATCTCAATGGCGCTCCTCAAACACATTCCAGAGTTTTTTCTTTGCCTGGAGGATGAATGAAACTGGCAGCGTTCCCGCCGGTTTCTCACACAGGAGCTGCCTCACACACACACACTGTTAACTCTTCACACACTCACTCACACACACACACACACTCACACACACACACACACATTCAACTGGTTACCTGCCTGTCAGAGAGTTCAGACGGTAAAATCATGTGAAGTATCTGCTGTGCAAAAGGAGAATTAATGCGTCAGACGAGAACATTTACAGAGAAAAACTTGACGTTTTTTTGTCCTCGTTCGCTCATTAATATGCAAATTTATGCGGCAGGATTCTTCACTGTAACCAGATCTTCTACTGTAAAGCAGAGCGACTCTGCAGTTTGAGGAGGATGTTTCCGTCATGTTTTGCTCTTAATTTAACATGTGAGACAATAAAAGTCACCGACATTTTTTATTGTCTCAGTTCTTTTTCCAGTTTCTAAAATCAAACAGTTCAAGCTCACAACTGAAGGAAACAGAGAAAAGCAGCAAATCCTCACATTTAAAAGCTGAAACCAGAAAATGTTTAGGTTTTTTTATGACAAATGATTTAAACAATTAAGAAAATATCAAAATGATCTGTTAGCCAACTGAATATTTAACTGACTGAGACTGATTTTTACCACTGAAGCATTAAGATGAAACAAACTTCCATCATTTCTTTCTTAGTTTTTCATGACGAAATTATAATAATGTCACATTAATTTATGAAAAATCTACGTAAAAATCTGATTAAATTATAATCAACAAACTCAATCATACTGTAGTTACCGCTGTAATAAACCTTCAGTGGTTTGTTCTCCAATAATCATTAAATACTGGAGTCAAAACCAATAAGCAAACATATTTTTGTCTAAAAGAGTCAAAAAGTTCTGCTCTGAAAGTTTGAATCACTGAAGTAAAATAAAGAAAAGAAAAACAGCTGCAAAAGAAACAGTCCTGTTGTTTAAAGTGATTTAAAGTTCAATCAAACTGTGTTTCTGATGCTGATTTAAGAGAGAAGCAACATTTAACTGACTGGTTCACTAATCACACACATTCTTAACACTGTAAAGTTTTCAGGAAGCGATAAAAATGTTTTAAAATGATTTTTTTATTTCTGCTAAAACATCAAAACCTCAAAAAAAACAAACAAACAAACAAACTGTAACAGCAGCAACTTTTCTGTTGTTTCTGAACGAGCAGGTGAAGTTACAACACCTGACTGACCGAGACTCTGACTCTGTGACTTATAGAGCTGAATCACTTGGACATATGCACACACACTCACACACACACACACACACACACACACACACACACACTCAGCTGAGAGCTATGACTCTCCATCATGGCGGGGTCTCCTGAGGTCGCCCTCATTAGTGTTACCGCCGGCCAAATTAGCGTTGATAACAGTTGGAGATGAGGTCGACCGGCATTCTAGATTAATGAAAGTGACCTTTGACCTTTACACTGCAGCCCCCCTTCCACCCTCCAACCCCCCCGCTTCACATGAACAGACCAAAACCCTTCGTTTGTGTTAGAAAACCAGGCTGCGTCACGGTGAAAAGCACGCAGACAGACAGACAGACGGACTCAGAGGTCAAAGAGTCAGAGTCTGCAGACCGAGCGACACGCAGGTGAGCAGATTCCTGACCGATGACTCACTTTCCCATCAGGCCTCCTGTCTGTCAGCAGACCAGCTCTCCCAGTCCGCCCAGACAGGCCGGAGCTGACAGACAGACAGACAGACTGGGAACAACTTTCCACCTTAAAGGCAACAGGAGGACGAACCACGACCACGTCAGCGGGCTGAAGGATCTACATGTTCTGCTTGGAAACACGTTCCTCCTTTTAATGCCTCCTTTCTGTTCTGTTTTAATTAACATTTAATCTTTAATCAAATCCTGTTCGTCCATCTGTTTTCTCGCCTGTGTTTCAGTTATCAGAGCGTCTAGAAAAGATCTGAATGACGTTTTTTAAAGGCTCAGGATCAGCTGAGACGTCACCACATGGAGCTCTGATGGGAAGTTTTCATGGGAAGAAACAAAACAAAACAGGTCAGTTTTTTCCGCAGACAGAGCCAATAAAATTCAAACAAGATGGCTGCATCCTCAGAGAGCGTCGCAACACGGAGCCGCAGATGTTTGAAAGATGCGATCCCGGTGTCTGCTCTGCAGCCGCGCTCGGTTTCACATCACAGCTTCTTAAAGACGACGTTTAAGATGCAACTCCGGTTATTTTACAGCAAACTCACAGTTTGTGTCAGATCCTTTCTGACAGCAGCTGTGAAGGATGAAACTGTTCAGACTGAAGGACGAAACTCAAACACAAAAAGCCTCCCAGTGTGTGTTTACACTTCACAGCCTCTATGAAAGAAAACTCCACCTGCAGTTTAATCAGAAAACAACCAGCTCTCACTCTTTTATTTCGCCTTCATGATTAATCTGCTCTGTTCCTCTTTTCTTCACACGTTTCTGCAGCTGCAGTGACTCAACGCAGAAAACCTCTCAGTAATTTAAAACATTTGATAAGAGTGAAACAGTTCGGTTTCCTCCAAAGTGTCGTTGCCTCTGATGCTGACTGTTTATCCTGACAACAGGAGATGAAAGCTGATCTTCAGGGCGTTGAGCCTCCCTTTGCATTCCTGTTGGATGTGACGGAGGTGGAGGCGGGAAACCTGGAGACCAACAGCGATGACAGATGGATGCAGCAGCAGCAGACGAGATGCTGCAGCATCCATCAGCTGCAGAGAGAGACGGAGAGGCCGCCGGCTCGCAGGAACGCTCCCATTTCCAGGACAAAACACCATCAGAAGACAAACAGGCTGCAAAAACAATCCAATCAGCTGCGAGCGGCTGAGAACCTGCTCACATCTGACGCCGCTCCGAGCTGATTGGAGGCCGCCGTCAGTTTATTATCCGAACGAGCCGGAGTTTCCTCTGTGGAACCCGAGAGCTGCGCTTTTCTCCGAACAAATTGGCTTAATCGCAGCGTTTAACTCTGTCAAACGTAAAAGAAAGAAGACGTGAAGGCAGGAAGAGGTGGGAAGTCACCTTTGACCCCCACAGATTCAGACTTCAGAGGCCTCGCTGTCGTTCAGCCATTAGCTGTGTGTATTTACACAACGCGACACAAAGGTCGACATCAGGGCTGCAGACTGAGCGAGTGTGTGCACATGAACTCAAATACAACAGAAGTACACACTCAAGAACACAACGTACAAGTTTATGTAACAGAGACATTTAAAGACTCTGTTCAACTTTAATTTATTAAATGTTTTTGGATAAATCGGCGGTGAGTAAAGTGATGATGCTTCAGGTTTTTTCTTTGCACAGTTCTGCATTTAGCTCTTTGAAGCTAAAAAACCTGTTTTAGATTATTTTTTCTTGTTTTTATGGCACTTATAATGATATATTGACTAGTTTAGAGTCTAAATATTCAAAAAAAGACGTTTGAAGACGTCACCTTGGATGTTTTCCACTATTTTTTTAAAGATATTTCAAACACAAGCACACAGTGAATCAGCAGGTTAGTTGACATCAGTTATCAGTTGCAACAGCTCAGTTTTTCAGAAGCAATTTTGTACAAACTCGTGAATCTTATTTGAGTTTTGCTTTGGCTGATTCATGATGTGAAGGAGCCGTTTGACGACCGATCCAGGATCAATACACTCGGAGCTGCTGACGGTTGGACTTACGCTGTGGCAGGCGGGAGCGAGCAGCAGCAGGACGGAGGTCAGCGCCTGGCACAGAGTCAACTTCCTGCAGACCAGAGAGAAGAGAGACGAGCTGTGAACATCACACTCACCGTTTCACAAAAACTCGCAGAAACACACACAGAAACACACACACACACACACACACACACACACACACACAGAAAGTTAAGATGTGATTCGTTACAGCAGAGGAAGCGGAGAGGAAGGATGCGAACAGCAGAGGTCTTTAGGTCGCTGATAACATCCACAAATAAGCTGCCACACCACGGCGCTCCCTGGTGGGCAGGAGCCAAGGTCAGGAATGCCCCCCCACCCAGCCGGTATCATTAAGTCCCCCTGCCCAGTTTTCCCACCCACTCATCCCAACGGAGCCTTATTAACTCCCACACAGCCGGAGAGTCGGCTGTGTGGGACCTGCGTTACATAAAGAGACGCAGAAGAAGAAGAAGAAGAATCACATGCTGCGTTTTTACACGAAGCCTTTGAATCTCTCTGATTATCTGAACGAGAGCTTCGTCTGGCTGCAGCAGGTCTTTCAAAATAAAATAACAGCAAAGAAAGCCGGAGCTGTGTGACAAAACTTAACTCTTTCTCTGATGCTGATCCTTGTTTTGATAACTGAGTGCTCAGAAAGTCTTTTCTGATCGAGCAGAATGAATCTACAGGTTTCTAATTGGTTGGTTTGTTTGCAAGTTCAGCGGATTCAGTTTAAGGAGGAAAAAGGAGGACGTGTGTCATCATTAATTCCCATTAAAGCCGTCTGTTGTTTCCTCCTCTTCCTCCCCCTTCTTCTCCTCCTCCTCCTCCTCCTTCAGCTCGAGGCGACTGAAAGACGCAGGTCCTCCGTCTGATTCATCAGAAAGGACAAACGCTCTTTTCTGAGAAGTGCCGGGGTTTCTGGGAAATCTCTCCCCCTTTGACTGCTTCCTGGCGCTGCTTCTTGCTGACAGACAGCAGTGTGTCACACCTTTACCTGTACGCCGCTGCTTATTTGTAATAACACACCCCGAGGAAACGGCATATAAATCAGGATGCATTTGGAAAATTACAGCAGCTTAATCCTATTTATATCCACGTTCTCTGCCTGTCTGCCTGTCTGTCTGTCTGCCTGCCTGCCTGTCTGTCTCTCTGTCTGTCTGTCTGTCTGCCTGCCTGCCTGTCTCTCTGCCTGTCTGCCTCTCTGTCTGTCTGTCTGCCTGTCTGTCTGTCTGCCTGTCTGTCTGTCTGTCTGTCTGTCTGCCTGCCTGCCTGTCTGTCTGCCTGTCTGTCTCTCTGCCTGTCTGCCTCTCTGTCTGTCTCTCTGCCTGTCTGCCTCTCTGTCTGTCTGTCTGTCTGCCTGCCTGCCTGCCTGCCTGTCTGTCTGCCTGTCTGTCTGTCTCTCTGTCTGTCTGTGTGCCTGTCTGCCTGTCTCCCTGTCTCTCTGTCTGTCTGCCTGTCTGTCTCTCTGTCTGCCTGTCTGTCTGCCTGCCTGCCTGCCTGTCTGTCTGTCTCTCTGTCTCCCTGTCTCTCTGTCTGTCTGCCTGTCTGTCTGCCTGTCTGTCTGTCTGCCTGCCTGTCTGTCTGTCTGCCTGCCTGTCTGCCTGTCTCTCTGCCTGCCTGCCTGTCTGCCTGTCTCTCTGCCTGCCTGTCTGCCTGCCTGTCTGCCTGCCTGTCTGCCTGTCTCCCTGTCTCTCTGTCTGTCTGCCTGCCTGTCTGTCTGCCTGTCTGCCTGCCTGTCTCTCTGTCTGCCTGCCTGTCTGCCTGTCTGTCTCTCTGTCTCCCTGTCTGTCTGTCTGTCTGTCTGTCTGTCTGTCTGTCTGCCTGCCTGTCTGCCTGCCTGCCTGCCTGCCTGCCTGCCTGCCTGTCTGTCCGTCTGTCTCCCTGTCTCTCTGTCTGTCTGTGTGCCTGTCTGCCTGTCTCTCTGCCTGCCTATCTGTCTGCCTGCCTGTCTGCCTGCCTGTCTGTTTCTCCCTCCCTCTCGGTCTGTTTTGCCTCTCTCATGTCTCCCTGGGCCATAAACACAGAGCCGGTCCGGAGCTTTTGGACTTGCCCCTCTTGGCTCGGTCCCAGGTCAGTAGTTGCCCCCGTCCAATTAAACGATACACATCTCGCTCACACATGGCTGAGCAGCCCCTCCCTCCAGCTCCCGTCCAGGCCTTACATGGGGGAATTCATGCCAGAGGACGGTCGCACCGACCGAAAGAGGCAACAGGCTCATAAAATCATGACTGAAGTCGGAGGCGACTTCCTGTCTTCCTGCTTCAGTCGTCTCGGCTCCTGTTTGCAGGTTTGACTTCCTCGGTTTCAAACATCTACGTGTGTTTTTCTGACATTTAATCAGTTCGCAGACTCTTAAAAACGAGCTCGAGCCATGAAAATAAATCACATCTGCATCAAACAAACGTCAACTTTCACAGAAGACTGATTCACTTTTTTGCATTTAGATATAAAAAGAGTTTTTTCCTTCAAGGTGAAGCCGTTTCTCTCCGTTTGACTTCAGCTTTTGAACATGAAAAGACAGAAGATCTGGTCGCTGACTGCTGCCCCCCTCCCCCCCGACCCCCCCTCGACCCTACAGGGGCCCTTACAGAGGTGAGCAGGGGTCAGCTCGCCTCCTCCTGCTCTCATTAAGACTATAGCAGCACATTAGTGAATGGCTGCAGGGAGGGGGGGGGGGGACGACTCTAATCAATACGAGACCGGTTGTTTATTTTCACTGACGTTTGTCGCTTTGATGACACGAAGGAACGAAGAAGAAGAAGAAGAGAAGAAGAAGAAAAAACAGCCCCACCCGACAAAAACAACACTGAACTACTTGTTTGGACTGAAGTCAGCAGCTTTAATCTGAACGTCAGCGATCAGAAACAGAAACTCTGAAGTTTGATCAGATCAAACAAAGTTACAGACACTTGAATAATCTCACTCACATCAAAGGCAGGTGATTATAATCTACAAGATTAAAGCTCCAGCAGCAGTTTGGCTCATTAAGGGTGTGAGACGACTTCAAATAATCAGTTAATCGTTTGTTTGTTTTTGCTTCAGATGCAGAAAAGTCGAGGTGAAATCAGATTCTGACATCGATCACAGCTGCTGTTTGAACTTGAAGCTTGTTTTTTATAGTTTAGCATTAATTATTAATCTACTTATTTAAGTTCTTCTTGACGCTGTATATTGAGCTTCATTAAATTAAGAGATGAGAGAGTTTCATGACTTGAAAACTCTTTTGTTTGCAGGAAATATTCCACATTAAACATGTTTGAGGTTCAACTTTAACAACTTTGTCTCCCTGTCGAGTCAATTTTTACAAAAATAAAATAAAAGGTCCTGTGAGCACCATCGTGTGCAACATTAAACACTTTCAAGAGACTCTGAAGAGACACAACTGAACTTATATTAACATTTCATGATCCTTCCTGTTGATACAAAAGAAAGAGTTTTATATAAATATTAAAATATCGACTTGTGCATCATCTGCATCATTCAGACTGGTGCTGCGTGTTAGCTGAGCATTTTTAATCATGTTGTTTGATCGAAGCAACAACACAGAAAATGAAAAAGCATTTCTAACTTTGGATTTTCCATCAGTGTGCAAAAAGAAAAATAAGATTCAGCTCTGAAAACAAAAACTCTGGCTGTCGACAGTTTGAACCTCCATCCTGCAGCAGAGCTGACGGAGGCTGACGGAGGCAGACGGTCTCCACCCTCACTGATAAATCCTTTGTAACAAGTGAACTCTCAAACCTCAAACACACCCTGACACACACACACACACACACACACCCTGCACAAATAAACAGCAGGTTTCGTGCTGTTATCGTCCAATCACACTGAAGCTGTAATGACACTCTGGATTGGAGTTCGTCGCAGGTGAGAATCTGTTCTTTGACCTTCAGGAAGGTTCATGAACATGAGGAGACACCTGACTGAGGATCAGCTCCTCCAGCTGCTCCTGTCAGCTGGATCTTCTCCTGTGTTCTGACCTTCAGCCGTCCTCTCTGCCATCATCTGCACACCCACCAAGTTTGGAAAAGCAATACGTCTTCTAACCGGGGGGGGCCGGTTCTTAACCTTTGACCTGCCCAGAGGTTCAGCTGTGACGGCGTTTGTGAGGCTGGTGGAGGGTGTGATGGCTGTGTGGAGCACGCTGCTGAATGAAGTGACACCACCCTGAGCAGATGTTCAGTGTGGAGGCTCCTCCGTCGGCTCTGACCTCTGGATCCGTGGCGACCGTGAATGAGGCTGCAACAATCGGAGGCCGGCGGCCGCGTGAACCGAACGAGCCCCTTTGAACACGAGTGGAGGCTCTTTGTGCTTCAGCAGCTGCTTCACCCGAAGACGCAGTAAAACTTTTCAGCTTAAAAAAAGGTGAAACACGAGAAAAACTATTGTGTGTTTGGACAAAACACCCGGAGACGACTGAAGGCAGCTGCCAAGACGTCTGCACTCGGCCTCTCGCTGCACGTCGGTCCCTTCGCTTCCCTTCGCTTCCCTTCGCCTCGCTCCGCTTCGCTGCACCCGACCGGCTCCTTCCACGACAGGGAGAACAAACCTGGTACACCGTCATACCTCAGGGATTATGAGATTATCTTTTCACAGCCACTCTGACTGAAGCAGAGCCTCTCAGGTCATCTGCAGGCATCGGTCTAATAGCATGAGAAACAGGCAGAGACGCACGCGAGGAGCTGGAACATGACGAGAAAAAAATCTGAAGACTTTGAAAACAACTGAAGGAAAACGAGCTCCGCACACAACAAACACTCCTTTTTAATCCCACAAACACATCAGAGCTCGTAATTAAGCAGTCAGAGGTGGCAGATGCACCCGCAGGACTGGGAGGTTCTGACGGATTCATCTCCATCAGCTCCATAATTACAGTTTAAAAACACTAAATGATCCGCAGGCAGGAATCTGGATCTGCTCCAGGATCCGATCGATCCGACACGTCCGTCACGTTTCACGACACAAAACATCCTGCTGACTGACGCAAAAAACACATGAACTGTGAAATCACAGCCTTAATCCTGCTCTCACACACACACACACACACACTCACACACACACACCTTTGAGACAGTAAAGAACATTCTTTCCATCAGGTTTGTGCAGAAACACACACACACACACACACACACACACACTCAGAGCTGTAAACTCTTATCAGACTGAACCTTGAAACTGCATCCGTCTCAGGTTGACCTCCATGTTTTGCTCGGTCAGATCCGAGTCCAGGACCCGGTTCAAAGTGACCCTGTTCTGGTTCTGCTGGACCTGACATGTGTTCACCTCCTGCTTCCAGAGCTGCAGGTTTTTATGTGGTTCTGATGATAAATCTTGAGCTGGATTACCGAGCGGACTCTTTCCAGACACTCAGACTGAAGTGAACCTGTTGAGCTGAACTGCAAATAATTACAGCCTCTTTCTTTCTTTCTTTCTTTCTCTTTCTTTCTTTCTTTCTTTCTTGCATGTCAGAAGTTCACAGTCCTGCTTTTTGTAAAAGTGAAGCAGCTAAAACAAATTCAGCCATTTTCCTTTTTATCGTTGAAGTCTGTGCTTTTCAGCGGCCTGTCAGGATGTTTCCTGTTAAACAGACCTGATGAGCTGCAGATTTCAGCCTCTGAGGCTCTTTAACTCCGTTTCTTTGATAAGAAGTTAAACTTTTAAGCAGGTGGACGTAAAAACCGTGAGGAGTCTTTTAAATGGGACATAAACTGTGACTCCTGCGGTGCAAAGTTGATTCTTAACCTGAGAAAACCTCATGAAACTCTCAGCAGCTCACTTTTAAAAACTCTGTGTCGGTTTTGAGGGAAGTTTTTCTCTTTTCAACAACAACAACGAAGCGATTCATCCCCGTTTCTGTCCTCTCACCCCACAGCCCTTCACCCCGAGGCTCATGGGTATTTTTAGAGCTATCTGTGTTTCGGAAAGCACCTTCAACAAAAGTGCTACCTCGAGTCTTTTCATCACAGTCAACTCGCCTGCAGCTTCGCTCACATCTGGCCTCCATCACGGTGAACGCATGTGAGCGCAGCTGCAGAAAATGAACTTTGCAGCACAAAAAAAATTTATTTTTTTAAAGAAAACAGACAATTAGCAGGGTCACTTTTTTAAAATACTGACATCCTTCTTTTCCAAGACCACAGATGGGAAGAACATGAGAGGAACTCCTCCCCGCCGGAGGAGGAGGAGGAGGAGGGGGGGGGAGGGGGTGACATCATGGCATGTAACACCAAATTAGAGTGGTGGTTTTGAAGCTATATGCTCAGTGTTCCATGGTGAGCAGATTAGAGGCGTTCATGGGGCCGACGGCTCCTTCCCAAACAAACATTCCTCCTCTCAGTTGTCAGAGAGACAGAAAATGAGCCCCTGAGCCAAATCTTCCCTTTCTGACACACAACCTGCACATTTCCCCTGACACATCGCATCAAACGCTGCCCGTTAAAAAGGGGGAAAACACCCCACATGTTCGCATGTTGGGGGGGTTTGCAGAGAAGTGAGCATGCACAGTATCGTTTCCACTGAAAAGGACAAATCCAGACGACCAGAGGGGGAAGACCTGAGCGCTTTCTTCTTCTGCAGTTTGTGGTTTTTAAGAGACAGTTTTAAAAGAATCTGGACTTTATGTGCAGTCGACCCTGCAGCCCCCCGGCCCCCCGGCCCCCCCACCTCTGTGTTTGTGCTCTGTGCTGCAGCGGTGGGATTAGATCAAATATGAGCAGGGTATTTATAGCCGCTGACATTTAGGAGATAAAGGTAGCGGAGCAGGATGGCTGGAATGTTGAGCCAGGAGCTGCAGTATCCCAGAGGCTGTGTGGCGGGAGGATTACTTCACCCGCTGGCAGGAAGTCGTCCACCGCAGACTGGACGTGACTTCTGCCCCTCAGGGCAAACGGGCCTGACGCTCTGCGGAGGCAACTACAGGATTATTTAACCGCCTCAAGTCAAAGATCCTGGAGGCAAAAAAAAAAAAGTCTAATCATTCAGGACTCAAAAAGCTCTGAGAGGAGAGAAAAAAGTGTTTTTCCATCACTTCTTGTGATGAATTGAACCACAAAACAAACAGTTTTCCAACTGGGAAAAAAAAATCCCTCAGCTGTCCCTGGAATGTTTCACCTCCCATCCTTCACTCCTTCAATCCTTCAATCCTTCAATCCTTCACTGCGACGCAGGAAAATGTTCTGCAGCTTCTTGCAGCTCAGTGACTCAAGGTAAATATTTAAAGCCAGCACATACACGCGGGGGGGGGGGGGGGGGGGGGGGGGGGGGCGCGGGGGGGGGGGGGCGGGGGGGGGGGGGGGGGGGGGGGGGGGGGGGGGGGGGGG
>JAQMCX010000001.1:28684384-28726221 GCA_029814765.1 Acanthurus leucopareius
GTGATGGGGGACAGATGTGAGGTGTGTGTACCTGTGTGATGGGGGACAGATGTGAGGTGTGTGTACCTGTGTGATGGGGGACAGATGTGAGGTGTGTGTACCTGTGTGATGGAGGACAGATGTGAGGTGTGTGTATCTGTGTGATGGGGGACAGATGTGAGGTGTGTGTACCTGTGTGATGGGGGACAGCGAGGGCGACATGGTGGGAGACAGCGGCTTGGACAGACTCCGACGCTGCTCGCTGCCAGGAGACAGGGTGAGGGGGCTGATGGGAGCTGGCCGTCGGCGGGGGGAGTTGTTGGACAGACGCAGGGACGAGTTGATCGAGGGATTGCTGAGCGACGACTGCAGCTGGCAGTTGTTGAGGGAAGCCTGGATCGAAGGATTGCTGAGGGAGGAGGAGAGACCTGCAGGGACGGAAGAGAAACAAACGATGAGCAGATCGAATTCAAAAAGCATCGCAGGGAAAAAAGGTCCATTAGAATGAATGAAACATGCAGCAGTAAAGCTGTAATCCAGAGCAGATATGGGTCCTTAGGAACCAGCGAGAACATGTGGAAGTTATGATGTCGTATGTAGTTAATTTTCCTGCGTGCTCTCCGGTCTCCGACCCAAAACACTAGACTTTATTGTGTGACTGTGAAGGCAGAGAAAGACGGCGGGCAGAGACAGAGAGAGAAGAAAAGAGCTGATTGTAGGGAGCCAAAACAGGGCCAGAGTTCCTCTGTTACTCTGGTGCTCGGCCAAGCTGAACTGTGTTCGACATGAGAGTCCAGCGACGCACACACACACTCACACACACTCTCTCGCACACACACACGGAGACCGAAAGGAAAGACTGAGTGGGAGCAGCGGTGGGTGTGATCAGATCAGGCAGCAGAGTTCATAGTTGGGAAGCTGGAGACAGAGAGATCATTCAATGGTTTATCCTTAACGTGAGGTCGGCTGGCAGAGGAAGAAACCTGGAACCTGATCAGAAAACACTGGAGCTGCGGTTCCCAAAGTCTGAAGCTGGAACACACCTCAATATTATTAAACCTGCAAAGACCAAAATCCCAGCAGATGATGACTCACGTCCACCGATATAAACAGATTCTTTAGTCTTGGCAGTCAGACGAGGCACTTATAGAGACTTTTACTTCTTGGATCTATGAACCTTCATTGTTTCAAACTTTCTTCTGTTTTCTGTTCATTGTTCTTCCCTCTAAATGACGTCAAGAGCCAAAAATGTCTATAAAAAATTAAGGTATTGAAATTAATCTTAATTAGAAGCAAATTAAACAACTTGACCATCTTTTTAAATCACAAAATGTGGGATTTGTCTCCAAAACAAACTGATCCTGATTAAACACACAGACTGAGTCCATCTTAATCTGATCAGTTCAGATGTTAGAAATTAAAGGTCAGACTAAGAACTTTAGCTATGACAGATCCGAGACAGCTGACAGGATAAAAAAGCTCAAAGACATGTTTCTAATAAAAAGGACAAATACTTTCCTCTTCTTTTTGTAAATATACTTCTGATACTCATGAAAAATAAAACAGTTTTTTCAAAAGGATTGGAATAACGCACAGTACGACACACTCGATCGCGGCTTTCTGCTCCACCCACCCTGTGAGTTTCCAATGCCCAGGTGCATCATGGCGGCCGGCAGGTTTCCGGTGCTGCTGCCCCCGCTGAGGTTGGGGTATCCTCCGTTGTCCTCGGGGTCCAGCGGGGTGGAGAGCGGCGAGGGGAAGTGCAGGTTGCTGAGGTCGGGCAGGGAGCCGCCGGTGTTTAACAAACCCTGGTAGTGGGAGAGACCGGGGTTCTGCTCCGGAGACGGAAATATACTGCAGCAAAGAGACGAGATGATCCGACTCATCAGGAACAACAGTGATGCTCAGAATGTGTTTAAATTAATGTAAATATTGAACAAAATTAAGATAACGGTCATTAAATGAGCTGCTTCTGTCACTGTGATACTGACAAGATGTTTTGTTTTATGTTATTTCCATTTATTTGTTCTTGCTTCTTCCTTTTTCCACCTACTCTCCATTTCCTCTATTATTTCTCTGATTTTCATTTCTTCTCGTATGCTGCATCCACAACAGAAACAGTGACTCACTGTTGTCTGTCCACACACACAATACACACACACACACACAAACTGGCACAACACAGAACAATGAACACGTTTGACTCCTCAAACATACACAGTGTGACTCTTGCTGCTGCGACGTCAAGGCCAAAACAATCTGTTTCTCTTATTTCTCCCTCAGTTCATCGATCATTTATATACAGAAAACAGGATCTTTCCAAGAATCTTCATTAACTTTGGGCTCTTCAGGCATCACGAACTCTACATCTTGATCTAATTTATACCATCTACTGACATCATGGTAAAGAAAAACTGCAGCTGTAAAGCCAATAAAATGTCAGTAAAAAAAGGAGACTTCCGTTTGCCTCTAAATCGTGACATGACACCGGAAGTCGTCTGCTGTCGGAGGACAATAGTGTCGGGGAACAGTTGTTAAACAGGACCGATGGAATCTGATTGTAATAACACTGTTCCTCTTATTTCAAAAGGGTCAGATGTGTAAAGAGGAACACAGACATCCTGTTTGGTGAGGAGGGAATGTGAAGCTTTTCATTTCTAGGATTCCTTTGTTTCTGTTGACCCGATTCAGTAACAACAACATATGTGGATCTACAATGTGTAAAATCCCATTTGGGGAAAATGAGATAAGAAGTTTATTCATAAATAAGCGAACAGAGCACATTTGACTGTGTGCTTCTGCCTTCAGACTTACTTGATTCCAGGCACTTCACATGACTTGGGCCTCGATGCCAGAGACTGCACCTACATCAGCAGCACATAAATTACAACTGTTAATTGCAATAACAAGAAAACCAACGACTCAGTCAGCAGCTCAACATGAGAGGATGAAGAGCAACACGATTAAAAAAAAGTGGGTTGTAAAAATGTAAATAAAAGAAAATGTTATAATTTGCTTTCTTTTTTTGTGACATATGCTCTGTTTAGCGCAGTACATAAACAATATATTTAATATTTTACCTCATCACCTCACTGATTTTTATAAATATTAGCATTTTTTTAATTTAGTGTCACCGGTGAGTTTCAAACAAACTGGGAAAGGAGAAACAAAAAAATTGAGAAAGTTGGTAAACGCCCCAAAAACAGGGAAAAGCACATGACTGAATGAAGGATATTAATACATGAACTCAGAGACCTTTTTTTAAAAAACTGCTGATGGTTAAAACAGTTTGTTAGCTTGCAAGTTTGCACGTTTGTGTGTGGTGAAAACACTGAAGTCCTACTTTCACACTGACAAAGAAACTGTAATAAATGTGTTTCCATGTTGCTGCTGATCCTGATCAGCTATCAGCAGTGACACTGATCCTTCATGTCGCATCATCTCTGCAATGAGCCGAAAATCCCCTGAAATCAAAGTGGAAAAATCCACCACAGCCCCCCCACCCCCCCCCACACCCACCCGATCCCGGACACTGTCTGGACAAGAGGAAAACTCCAGTGACCGTTCTCACAAGACATAAACATCTCCAGTCTGATTTACTTTGAAGTCTCACTGTGAACATGGCAACAATGCGCCCAGATGTGGAAGCAGCGGCTGCCAGGATGTGCACATGATAATCCGCTTACATGCAGAGTGAACACATGTTAAACAACACAGGAAGCATCAACAGGCGCTGATGTTAGACATGAGAAGTGACTGTCTCACCTTCTTGGCCTCCCAAAGCTGCTTGGGAAGAGGTTTACTGACTCCTATTAGACTCTCCTCGTTGGGCAGGGAGGGGAAGGAAAAGACTGCAGAGAAGAAAGTTCACTTTAATGAAACCTGTTCATCCAAAAAACTACTGTTAATTATCTCTGAGATACCAAACAAAAGGGGCGACTCACCGTTTCCGGAGCCGTCCACCTCTGCCTCGTTGACACTGGCTGTAAAGCAGCATCCACAAGAAACAAACACAAAAAAAAAAAGACAGGGGGAGGAAGAAATAAAGACAGACAGAGAGAGACAAAAGAAGAAGAACATTAGGAGATACTCAGTATTAACCAGCTGTTTGGATTATTCCGGCATGTCTGGCACAATAACCATCCAATATGAGAGAAACAGGCCCTTTAGAATACATACAATTACTGTGCAGTGTCATAAACACAACAGCTGGGCATCTGGCATCGTGTTATTAGTCACACAGATGAGCAGAGGGAGGCAAGAGATGGGGGGGAAGAGGAAGAGGAATAAAGAGAGCGCCATTGTTTTTCCTCGAGCCACAAAGAAGCTCTTTCTCTGCCTCCTCACTGTAACACCAGATACACGTTTCTTTGTTTTTGTCCTCCTTTTCACTCGTCTTTTCCGTGTCAAACTCTTGTGTTTTAGCAACAACACTTCCAGTGCGCTCGGTTACTTGTTGGGAAAACATGTTTTGTTTCATTTGATGTCAAGTCTCCTCGTCGCTGTGACTTAAACCGGTCTTTTCTCGCGTTGGCCTTGAACCGTCGCCCACCCTTCCCCTCAGTCTCTGGGCCGTCCTCAGCTGCTGGAGCAGATGGGACAATGAGGCGATACAGCCGTCTGGCATCATTACATTTCCCCCTTCAGAGGTGTCTAGTCGGAGTTGCTCACAGAGGCGAAACTGGGACGGAAACAGGACAACTGGGATGGAAAATGGCTGGCTTGTGTCCCTGGCTGAATCACTTACACTGTGCAATGAGCCCAATAAGGGTGTTGTCAGTTCTCAAGCAGTAATCAGAGGCCTCTCAGCTGCAGAGGTAATATTAAACTCTTTTATGACTGATGCTGCTCATTTTCCAGCAAAAACAATTGGCAGTAAAGAGATCGAACCAACAGGAGTGTGGCTGAACTCGTCTGCTCTGAGTGCCTCCACCTCGGCACGGTGACTCATAGCTGTAATTCCTAGTTGGATGCTTCTTTAATCAGCCAGGGCTTAACACCACTCAAACCCCGCTGAAACCTTCAGAGGTGTCATCCAGGCCCCCGGGGCGTCGCAGCTCTCTGCTCTCCTGCGACGGCAGCAGGGAGGCGATGAGGCTCAAAAACAGTTTGGTGTCATCGCCTCTTTTACAGGGAACAAGATGGAGCCTGTGCATGTTTCTCCAGTGCTGGTGGACCTTATACATCAGGCTTTACGAGGAGACTATACTGTTCTCAACACCACCACTATACAACACACATGATAATTCAGAGGCAGCCAAGTTCACCTCTGGGGAAATGTGACATCATCACATCTAAAACTATGAATAAGGACTTGATTCGGAGTTTGCCGGCAGCTTTGAACAAGAACGGAGCTGAAACAAACTGTCTTTAACAGATCAGTCACTTAACAGAACATGAAAACTGGTTTGCAGAAATTTTTCATTGGAATAAATGTCTGTTAAACTTGTTCACATGGTGCTAGTTAAGCCTGTTGCCACAAAAGAAATCTTTCTGTATTTTGCAGTAAATCAGAGTTTTTAAATTTAGAATCTCTGACGACTTTTCTGCACTGTGACGCGTTTTATCAGAAAACAATAAAAGTTTCTCCAGAGCTGAAGTAACCACAGTCACATAGGAGCCTTTGGGGCCGTGAGCTTTTTTAACAGTGTTTGTGTTATTATTGTCACTGCCAGAGGGGGGAGACAAAAGTTACGCTCTGCAGATTTAATCACTAACTATTCTGATAACTTACAAATTAATTGTTAAAGTAATTTTTCATGCAAACAAATAAACAGCTCAGACTTACATTCAATGTTTTAATCGTTTGTCTTTGTGTTTTAACTGTTTACATGAAACAAAAAGGACATTTTCAAACTGGAACCAAAGAAAATAATCTGTAGATTACTTGTCGATGAAAATAATCAGTAGTTTTAGGAGTACGCGAGTGTAACAAACGTGTACAAACACAACAAATGTTGTCAAAAACACACTCAGACGGACACAGCTCAGCTGATACATAACGAAATGAATGGAGTGTGTGCAGAAAGAAAGAGGAAGATGACGGCTTGAACTCTGAGTTTGACATTTGTCTCTGACCAATTACAATTCAACCACAAACAGGTATGAGCAGAATATAACAACGGCCTGATGGGAATTGTGTAACCGAGCACTGAGTGGCTTTCATGACTGGAGAGCAGCAAAGCTGGATGAACTGTGTTCTCTGTTAATAAATGACCAGAGGAGCAGAAACACAAACATCATAAACTAGCATGATTACCACATGGGTCCAGTCCGGGATCAGGCAGCACACCGCATGTAGCCGAGCGAGCATCCAGCTCAAAAACACACTTCAGCCCTGCGCTGCACTTACCCACAGTTCAGCTCTCCAACGCAGCATAATGCACTCGATGAGTGTTAGAGGTGATGTCTCAACACACGAGTGGATCTTAATTAGTCTCTCTTGGCCGTTTCCTGCCCTTGTTGGTGGTGCGCATGTCACACTGTGAATATCCCACCTGCTCTTTTCTTTATTAAAACATCCTGTCAGCTCTGCTCCTCAGGTTCGTGTCAACCACACATGCAAACCGAGGTAGTTCTGGTTTACTAGGTGTGATTAAAAAAGTTCCTGTGGCAAACAAATGGAGCCCTGCACAGAAATGTGCATGAAGAAGGGGAAAAGCAATTATTTTGCATTCAAATATTCCAAGTTGCATGGTTTGATCAACATCATCATCAATGTTTAACACGTCTCTGCAGTGGAGGAGCCATCAGAAGGAAGGAGCAACGGATCAGGACTGCAACCAAAAGCATGCTGGGGATTTTTCCTATGACACTAACACTGATTGAACTGTTAACCAGCTCACACTGCATTTCAAACACAGGAGTTTCTTGCCCCTAACAACACTGTCATCCCTCCCCATCTCCCATATTGCTGGAGTTTGCTTTGGAGGAGCAGGAATTGCAGATGGTGGTCTCGCTAACAGATCAGGACATCCAGGAAGCGTCCAAAGCACGAGAGGAGCTCAGGGAAAGATGCATCGCTGCACTTTAAAGGAGCTCAGATGCATTTTTATCTTTTTATTGGCACATTCTTGGGACTTTTCAGTTTCACCTCATACTTGAACTACATCCAAAAAAGCCTCAGGAGAAATTAAATACATTATTCTCTATATGTGGGTTTTTTAAAGATAAAGAGAGAATGCAAAACTACTACAGACATGTTCAAATCAATCAGGCATTAATTTTTAAATGATAGTCAAAGAAAATAAGAAATGATTTAAGAACCAGTTTTACTTTTAGTGAGATAAAGTCTGTTAAGTTTTTACAACAAATATCTAGTGCAGTTTTCATTTTTAATCTGTCAGGTTGAAAGTTTTTTGGCTCGTGATGAAAAAATAATCAAAGTTTCTGCTCTTCGCCAGTACAGTTTTATTAACAAGCTTGAAGATCCCCTCCAGACATGTTATTTTTTTTAAGTTACATAAAAACACAAAAATACTCTGTTTTGTGTCTCATCTGCGGTCTGAACAAAAATGTTCAGTGATGCTGTTAAAATTCTGAATAAAAACCAAAAAAAAAGAGAAAAGTTTGTTCCAAAAGTTTAACTGTTGGCCACAAAATGTCTTGTGTGAACAATTGTGAATGTGCACAAGAGATTTCGACATCACACTTGCGTAAGTTTTATAAGAAACCACGAGGTGCTTTCAGGCTCATTGTGATATCACAAGTCCTGCTCTAACATGCATGTCCCAAGTCTTCAGCGTCAAACTCTGCACATTAATCATCTAACACAGCGAAGCTCAAACACCCAACACACAGAACACATATTTCCTAGAACGGGATCTTTGATTGGTGGGAATTCACTCAACCTCTCCTAAGAAGATGCTCCTTTAAAGGTCAGTGTGTGAGGTTTTAAATTAAGCAGCTGGGTGGGGAAGTTTAGAAAGAGAAAATAAAACTGAGCAGAGATTCATGTAAAAAAGACGAAATGGGTCACATGATCGAGCGGAGATTCGAGCTACCATCGGCTGGCCTGCAGGCAAGGACGCTCAAAAAGATGACAAACTTTAAACTAAAGTCAAGCAGACACACAAACAGAGAGTGTGTGCTCTCTTCAGAGGTGAGTGGTTGGTGTTGTGAGTGTGTGTGTGTGTTACTCTCACCATTACGCTGAGGGGGACCTCGACCCATCTGCTGGTTCATCCCAAAGGGGTCCTGAGGGTTTGGGTTCATCGCACTCGTATGCAGAGCTGAGTCTGAGTTGGTTCTGTGTAGGAGGAAGAGGAGGAGGAAGAGGAGGAGGAGGAGGAGGAGGAAGGAGAGGAAAAATTATGCAAAGTGTTCCAGCACCTTGGACAGAGGCAGAGGATTTCTCAGGGGCCGTAAGGTCAGTGAGTCATTCTGCATCCTGCTCTGCCTCCACACAGGCTGCATTCATCGGAGAGATCACACCGACCTTACGCACAAACATCCTCACAGCGCCGGACTGAGCGTTTGTCAGGCCGTGATGAAAACACACTTTGACTCAGCGCTGGAACAAAGATCACCTCCAACACAGCGTTGTTTGTATTCTCTCATTCTGAACTGACGACTCTGCAATATTTGTAAGACTCCTAAACACGGCGTAAAGATTAGAGATAAAGGTTTGGGAACGTCATATTTTGACAGCTTTTACCTGGAATGGATTCAGAAAGATTTCTGTTTCCAAGTCTGTCACAGTTAATAAGAATCCGGTTTTAATTGACTGTTAAAAAACTGTTTGATTTAAAATCAGCCTCTTCTGTTTTGTATATAATTAATATGAACTACACACACACACACTCCAAACCACACCGACCCTACGTTGTGTGTTATTCCAGCTGTGAGCGTCTCTGCTGCTGCTCATTAAGCCTCACTGTTTTCTCTCCTGCGTCATTCCTGCCTTCCCTCTAGCACCTTGTAGTAAATTGTAGTAATCAGACTTGAGATTGTTTCATTTGATGCTTTTCTTTTAGGCCGTGAGGTTGTTTGTCTTCTGTCGACAGAATCGACTCAGAACGAAACAAAAATAAAAATCAGCTTCTCCCTTTTTAAGGCTTTTAAGGGTCTAACATGTATTTTTTGTTAATGATTTGTTTGTTTGGGGAAATATTTAGAGTAGTGATGTAATTGTGATGATGATGATGTTATTATGACATATGTAAATAAATATACATATATATATATAAATCATCAAAAATCATCATAAATCATCACCAGATAGGTTTTCTAAAATGCTTTCAAGTATTTTTCAAGTTGTATTTTAATTTAAATCATGGCAGCTAACACAATATCTATTTCAATGATAGAAAACACATTATATATGAATAAATAATACATTTTTCCTTGTTTTACATTAAACAGCCGGGTGAAAATGACTCTTTCATTTCACTGGACAAACTATGAGTTTCATTATTTTTTTTATTTAGAATATAAAGATTTAAAACATTGTGAGATATTAAGTTTGAATTTGTCATCTTATAAGAATACTAACATTTCGGGAAACATGTTTATTTGCTGTCTTAAAAGAGTTAAATAAGACCAAAGTGATTTTCATCATTTGTATATAAAACTGAATTAGTTGCACCAGGTTGCACACGTTCTCTGGGCAGGGTTGAAACTTTTAAAAATGTCAGGTGTAAAGAACCGTAAAGCACCATTTGTTGACCCTTCATGACTTATTTGAGTTGTATTCCTGTTTAAAAAAACAAAAAAACAAAAAGAGTTTGTAAAAAAAAAAAAAAGAGTTAAAAGATGTTATTAAAAAAATTAGGGTCTCACAAGCTGAAATTCTTATGAGATTGGCTCTGAAATTATGTTCAAATGACACTCGAGCTCTTTGCTTGAAGTAAAAACATAAAATACTTTGTTCTAACGCACAGTGAACGTTTGCACTGAGCGGTTTCTGCAGGTTGCAGTGATCGTGCAGAGCATCAGGTCCTGCCGTCACTTCAGTAAAACACAGCCGACTCTTGGATATCTGGTGCTCATTAGCATCCAGTGTTATGCAAAGCTACGATGAATGAGTCACAGAGGTGTTTTAAACCCACAGAGGTCAGATTTATATTGATTTTCTCGCCCAAGTCTGGCAAGACAGCAAATACTCAAGTTTCCCAAAATACACTGACATGAGAATATTCTCACCATCATTTATAATAAGTACTGTTTTAAATTTTTCCAGAACAAATCACACATTAATGTACGTTTTGTACACTTTCTGTGTCGATGCCACAGCACTGCTCAGCGTGCTCTCAACAGGCATCTCAAACACCAGAAAACTTTCAAAGACAAAACATTCAAAACGCTTGAAAAAAGGGTGTAAAAAGGCTGAAAGTTATTAAATGTGAATGAGGAGCCTTGATGTTAGACTGCAAAGGAGCCATGAGTCCTAAAGCTGGGTTAGTAAGAGAAGAACTACTGATTAATACTCCAAAGAGTCCAAACTGGAGAGATGCGTGGAAAACTACAAGGAAAAAGAAAAAAAACAACAATAAATCATTCATTACAGTGTCAAGCGCAGATTTTTTTGGCCCTCTATCTCAGAGCTTTAAAGGAAGAAAAGGAGGGGATTACTGAGATGTTACAAATCAGGCGGAGATTTAGGAAGGATAGAATCCAGGACGCAGTGTAGTCAAGAGAGATTGCAAAAAGACAAAGGACAGAATTGTTTGGCCTCTGTGTGAGCGAGGGATAAAGCAGCAAAGACAGACAGAAAGGGGGAATAAAAGAGAGGCAGAGCGAGAAGGGTGGGGTCAAGGGTCACCTGTTGAGTTGTGATATTAATCTAAACCCAGGCCGTTTTTCCTCAGTCCATGGCTGCTGCTCCCTTCAAAAAGAGAGACAGGAAAAGAAACGACAGACAAATTTACTGAGTGAAAGCGGCGAACCCCCTGGCTCCTGCCTGAAAGGTTGTGAAGAGGAGAAAATATTTTGTTACCAAAAAAAAAACCATAAGGAGTCTGATTTGTGTGGAAGAATGAAAGACCCCTGAAAAAACTTTGATGAAGCACAATACCATCGGATATGAGAGGAAAATGAAAAACCAGAGTAGATTGAAACTAGACTGACGAGACAGAAGAAGTGGAGAAAAACAAAGACACGAGTGCTAACGAGGAGCACAAGTGCAAACCAGGTTTATAAACCAGCAGCTCAGAGCAGGTACAAGCTGTTCTCCCATTTCCAACCAGGGAGAAAACTGATGCAACACGAGCGGCTCTCTGGAGGACGGCCGGCCAGAGAGAGGAACGACGTAAACAACTCGATGTGAAGGGTCATTGTCAAAGCCTGAAACGGTGGAGTGGGAACGGTGACTAAGTGGATTTTTCTGAAGCATTCAGCAAAAAGGGGTCTTGACTCTTCCTTAGGCTGAAATTACATAGGAGCAACCACTGATTTTTTTTTTTCTTTCTTTCAATGCTACAACTAAGCTTCTAAAAATATCGATAATCCACAAAAGAAGTGAAAAGTCCTTAATGTGCTACACGACCTTTCTTTTCAGCCATGCCAGCGGTCATGTTATACACATAAATACATATAAAAATAAGGACCACGTAGGCGTGACATCAATTAAAATTATTAAGGCATTTAAACTGGATTCTGACACAAAGCTTTCTCTTAAGGCGAAGGCTTTATTACACAAATTAGAAATTAATCCAATAACCCTGAACAATCTGCCATTCACTGATCCCAAGGACACCATGTCTCTCTATATAAAATCAATTGGATTCATCCTTCAAAGCGAGATGATTTCACTTTGAAAAGATCAGGTAACACATTCTTGTTTTTGTAAACTAAAGTTGAATTAGCAATAAATCAGACAGACATTTTCAAGGTTGAATATTTTGAGGGTTTTAACAGCTAAAGCCTTAAATGATCTGGTATGACTAAGAGCTTATGGTGCCTTCAGACAGCTGTGTCACTGACAATGCTACGTTCACTGACCTCATGACTTTTCTCTACTTGTACTCTAAAAATTCATTTTACCATTTAACATTATTGTTACTTATTGTCACAAATCCAAACACTTCAAAATAACCTGAGACGAGCTGAATGCTCACACCAAAAAAGGCTTTTACTGAGGCTTTACAAGTTGAACGTGATGCAACATTAAAGCCTGTAGGTCTCCAGTCAGACAACAGGGGGCCATCTCTGACATGGCAGGGTCCTTTCCTGCACCGTGACACCTGATGAGGAGTGTAAAAACAAAGGCAGATGAACTAAATACCTCCGTGTGTGTCACATCACCTGGTTTAGTCACAGCAGGGTGTAATAGCTTGTGTTTATTTTTAGATAAACACCCTGATGTAGGCTAAGGAATGCAGATGAGCTCCACCCATCCTGCAACAAAAAATACGACAGTGACGTGTTGATTGTGTTTTTGTTTTGTTGTTTGAGCTCTCCAGGTGAGCCTCTCACATTTAGGAAAGTTTACTGTTGCTAAATTTAAAACATTTAACTGCTTTAGGATACTCGTCATCAAACAAGTATCACACATCTATTGGCAACCTACTTTTATTAGCTAAAATATTGCAGTGTTAAAGATGAAACAGTGAGTTAAACAGCCTAAAAAATTGCAAAAAAAAAAGGTAGATTTTACATCTGATGCAGACCAGTGCTTCTCATTAACAGTCTGAGCTGCCTGACTTTGACTTGTGAAGGTGCCAAGTTTGTGATGTAATTTCAGGGGGAAAGGATGATGGTGTTTACGAGCAGAAACACTGGCCTTCTTTATAGGAGCGCAGCTATCAGACCACCTAGATTGAGGATAAAAGCCGTCGGGAATCATTGCAGTCTCAAAGAAAAAACCCTTTTAGGACGTCTTCCTCAGAGGGCTTTTCTACAGAGCTGTCTACAGGGAGTTCGGTCTGAGATTTCATCCCAAGAGAGGCTGGTGCAGGAATAGCAGGCCAAAGATGGGTGAATGGAAGAGGAGGAGGGCGTGGGACTGGAGCAAGGCTCCTGACCCTGAACAGATGGTCTCCGAAGGGACGCATCCAGGGCTGCGCTCAGGTCTGAGGAACAATCCTGTGCAAAAAAATTAAAATCCCATTCCCAGACAACAGCGTGCAATAATATTCTTGAATTGCACATTTCTGAACAAGCACTTTACTTTGAATAAACTCTACATGGACGGACAGATAATGGATGTAAGAAAAGACACGCTGCAGATGGACAAAGTTGGGAAATCACTACTTAAAAAGAAAAAAAAAATGGCCTCACAAAATCCAGAGAGATGATAAAATCAGTTGGCCAGACTGCTTGTCATGGAGCGGTTAAAGGCTATGTGAACAGCTCTGTTTCCCTGCATATCTGTCATGCCGAAGGATCCCTGAGCTCTGGCCTGCTGCCTCCAAGTCCTCGTCTAAAGAGAGGCTCGAGGGTTTTGCTTTAAATCATTTTCAAACTAACATGTAAAACCAAAATCTAATTTATTTTAGAATATCCATCTTTAAATAACAAGTTTTTTCATTGTCTAGTGACCTACAGGTTATGATTAATTGATTAATTTGGTCTATAAATCGACAAAAGACTTAACAAACAACTGCAAAATCATCATTTCCTGTCACATTTGACCATGAAAAGCAGCAAGATCTTTATTTTAAAAGGCAGAACTGACAAATATTTGAGATTTGTGCTTGAAAATCATTTGTTTATCAAACTAGTTGGTAGGCACTTTTCTTTATATCCACTTATCGATCAATCATTGCAGCTCTAACATACATGCTTACAACAAATCTCTCTCTCTGCTTCCTTTTCTTCAGGCATCAGTGCAAGAGGCCGAATGCAGACGACTGATTACTGTTGTGGTAGTTAAAGCACTGAAATAGTTAAAGAGCTCTGTGGCTTTTCTCCAGAGCTGACTGGCGGTAATACAGTGCAGATGTGGCTGGTGTTGTAAACACTTACCGCCCCGCTCTCCCCTGAGATGGACAAGCAGGGAATCTGCTTCTCACTGCAACAACACAAGAGTCTGAGATGAAAAAGTCTTATGAAATCCATTTCAAGTATTTTGTTTTATCTTCCCCAAAATTAATCGTTTTCTGTTTTAATTTCTCTAAATCCTGTTTTTCTTTTATAATTTCACTGTGTTTTTGCATCAGAAAATGTATAATCACATGGAGGATGAATAAATTTTGAACAACTTAATGAAAAATAATCTAAATTAAATGAAAACCAATTAATCGGATGCAGCACAAAGTGTTTCATAGAAGTGTTTTTTGTGTGTGTGTCTGTGTGTGTGTATACTGCAAATTTTATTCCAAAGGAGCCACGTTTGTCATCTGACCAAAACAGGAAATTGACTTTGAGGATAAACGAACATTTTTTTTTGCTGTAACATTAAGGACCTGATCTGTTCTTTGTAAAGGAACAAAGTTATATATAAATATATATTTTTCAATTAAAGTTCATCAACAAAAGTCTCTCATAAATGAGTCTGACAAAAGATTTTCTTCAGCAGGATCTCCCATTAAAATAAAGAAGCTACAGGAAGAAGACCCTCCCCTGTCCGCCCAGCTTTGGTCCAGACTCCCCCCCAGCAGCGTGTTATGTCTTTACTGTAACACAACACTGATTGTGCAAAAGCAAACTTTCTGCTCATTCATTCCAGCTACACATTCAGCTCACAGGACCAGAAAACTCTTGTGAAATATTTCTCTCGAAATTACATTAATCATGATATTATATGTGTCAATGGAAACATCTGTCCTGAATAGAAACTAAAGAGGAACATGCACTGACATCCTGTTTTGGACGTCCAATGATGGCACTGTTAATTTACTGTCAGATGGTTTAACCAAACTGTTTCATTTAGGAAAAATCCTGCATTGCTTTTTTTTTCTATCAGTCTTTCACTTTATTCTGCACAGCTTCTACATCAGTACAGATTGTTGGAAATGTGATATTCTTCTATAAAGGATTTCTGGTCTGATTTTTCACAGATAAGCCTGCTGAATGCATCTCTAGCTTCCATTTAGCAAAAACATGCTCTATCCCAACACTTTTATGTAACTTTTAGGCCCATTTTCTCTTTTCTTTGTACTCTTTTACATTTTATGTGAAACCCAGAGCCTGTAAATCAACCACAAATTAAAAAAATCTGATTCCCTCGTGACATCCAGTGAGATCCCAGAAGGCAAAGTTTCAGGAGGGTTTACTAGGAAGCTTTATTTTTTTTTTAACACAACAGGAGCACAGTGAGCAACCAGAAATTAGAACAAGCACCAATGTTTGTCTTGGCTTAATGTTTAGAAAACCAATACAAGCCAAATAAGTGCCTGAAAGATCTCGATAGCATCAGAAAATTGTTTTAAAAGTGATCTGGTTACACAGTTAACTATGGTCTGTGCATAACGAACACTGAAAAACAACCTTAAAGACAATTAAACTAAAACCGGTGTTGCGATAAGTGGATGTGTTGACATATAAGCAGATTTGGGCGCCTTCCAAGCTTTCGGACTCTCGCCTGTTTGGACTCGGTCAGTTTGTGCCAGTGCTGAGGGGAAACTTCTACATCTCTGCCTGTGACAGCGAAGTGGGCCAAAATCCACTGCTGAGGGGGAAGTTTATCCCAGTTACACACTGTGACAACAATCTGCTGCAGGTTGGAGCAGGAAGCTAAGCTTGGCCTGCAGAGACTTGACAGAGGTGATGCCAATCACATATACAGGCCAACCGGTGGGGAATGATGGAAGAGAACAAACAAAGGGAGAGATAAGAGCGAGTGGAATGGAGTAGAAATAAATGTTATGCCATCTCACAAGGTTACATGAAAGTATTCATGTTTATCTTGTTTTTTTAACAACTCTCAAAACATGGAGATGGTAATCTGACAGGTAGAGTTTAAAAAATAAAGCGCCCTTTAACGTTCACAGGAACTCCGTAAGCCGATCAATGAAAACTTATTTGGACACAAACTGCTTTGGTGCATCACTTTAAGCAAATAACACAGTTTAAGCCACAAAATATTCTCTACAGAGTAACTGACAGGTCTGCTAGCAAAGGGTGCATGTGTCCTCATGACAGAAAATGTAAACATTTAATTACCTGAGAAGGCTGCCAACTTATTTTGCTCTGAAATTTAAATGATTTAATTCTAAATATTTAATTGAAAGATTTAGTCTGTAACAAAGCAGTGTTGCATAACTTCGACCTGACTGTCTGCGCCCAGTGCTTCGTGCCACATGGCTCTCCCATAAACACACTGACTCTGAGAACACTGACGTCTGGTTGCTCCACGAGGACGTTTGCCAGCCAACCTGTTCTGTGCTGTCAACAATGACAAGAGGGCGTGGACCTTATTCATTTCTACAGTACAAGCTGTTATAGTACGCTCAACACGGAGCTTGGCGAACGTCTGTGTCTGCGCCGTGCATGAAGACGAGGCAGGATGATTGGCAGCCCGCCAAGCCTGCATACAAAACACAAGTGTGGAGACGGAGCGAGAGAGAAAGAGAGCGAGTGGGGAGGAGCTTGGTTGGGCTTTTTTATCACAGGGCCATAATTCAATCTCTTGTAAACATTGAGGAAAAGCTTTCAACCAATACACGGACGGCTCCACACGGGCACAACCAGAGCTGGAAAAAAAAGGGATCTCGCAGCCCTCATCAACGCGGACTCGTGCTGCACTGTTTTACAGCAGCTACTGCTATTGAATTTCTGCTAAGCTGGAGATTCTGCACCACGGGGTGACGGTGCTGTGACAACATAAAATCCATAAACAGTAGGACGACTGCTGTTGGGCATGACCTTTAAAGCAAAAGGCAATCTGTCAGACACCTTTAGGTAGACGCAGCCTTCCCAGGGAAAACACAGCATCCTGACACTTGAAACATGAGTGCAGAAACAGAGCAAGGCCAACGAATCCAGCCGTCACCTTGCCTGAGTTCTGCTCTGCACATCCACTGATTATGTACATTGTGATTCGTGTTTGATCGAGGTGGCTGGTGGCTGGATACAGAGAGACAATACTGGCAGGCACAGAGAGGCTTGATACAGGAAACAGGATGGCAAGAGGTAACAGTTCCTGTTGTAAAATAATCTAGTTAGAGGAAGAAGAGAAGACAATAAGCATTCTGTCAGCTACTTAACAGATGTGCTACTCACCTTCTCCAGTTGTTGTCCAGAGGTGGGGACAGGTACACGGCACCATATGGAGAGCTCTCTATGTAGGTTATGGTTAAGGAAATTATTGACTCAAATATAGGAACAGCAGCAGGATATGAGCTAATTTTATAGAGACTAAATGCATGTAACTTTTAAATGTTATTTGATATTATCACAGAAAAAGAAAAGGAAGAAAACTAGAAGACAAAACATTTCCAGTCTGATTTGAACTCTAATGTATAAATGAGTTGATTTCATCCTGATATTTTTTCAATTTAAAATGAAACAAGGATGAGTTTAAATACAGCTCCAAGCCTTATTGCATAACATAAAATCTAATGACAGTTAAACATGTTCAAAGAGAATAGAAAGCATTTATTCTGTAGAAACATTCTCATCAAAGTCCTGTTGCAGTAAAACCCGAGCGTGAACAATGGAGCTGCCTTTTTCAAATACTTAATGTAACAATGACAGCATTATTTGATTTACTACTGAATGTAGAGGCAGTTCCTGGCTTTGTCTGTGAGAGGGCAGGACTTCAAAGGAGTGGTGTTTCGTCTTGCCAACAGTCAATCTCTTTTCAGCGTTTACAAGTGGCGCTCTACTGTTCTAGGAACAGACTCCTGTCTGGGTAGTTGCTTAGAGAGGGGCGTTCAGAGTGTTTACTGCTTAACAAAAAACAACTGAAGCAGAGATCTGGTGCCACATGAGGCCAACCACTGCTCTAACTCAGCATCTGGACAAATTATTATCCGCATAAAGACAGATTTACAGAACCTGGAGCCTAATTACTCACAGAAAACAGTGGCTATTCGCTTTTCAAATGTACACAAATACAACTGAGTGGAAAGGACACTTCTGTGGTTGTTCCAGACACAGAGAAGGGAAGGGAACAATCTGGTCAAACTGGTTATTTGACAGGTTCGTGAGCTCTTACTTAACACCTTTCAGCAGCTATAATGGTGGGGTCAATCCCACGCAGTAGATGCACATTTACGTTGTGTATCCTGCGTGAAAAACTATACACACAACCTTATTGCACAGTACAACACAAACACCTACAAAAAACTGGGATATAATTCAAAAACTGTCTTCCCTTTCAAAGCCACAAACCACTTTTCCATTTTCAAAATATGGCACCATGATTGGATAAACCACAGCCACAAACCGCTCTACACACTCATTTTTTTAAGATGGTTGCGCTCCCTGTCACTGTCGACATTATTAAAACTACTGTCAGATGATCTAATTTGCATCTGAACGCACTGTTTTCAGCACTGTGGCTGATTCGAGTTCAGATATCAACACAAAATCAAGCTTTTTTCAATGCCTTACTTTGTGGATGATGAACATTTCTCATGTTTCACATGTTCTTAAGGCTGAACCAAACAATTGGAGAGTTCAGATTTTCATTCATAACATTTATATTTAAACTTTAAGACAGCTTAGGCTATCACACATATTGCTGGACTCTGAGTTTCACTTCCATCATAAAATGAGTACATTCAACACCTCATTCAAAACCCTCGATAGAAGCCTTGAAAGTCAAAAAACATGTTGTTCAGCCATAAAAAATTTTAATTTCTTCATTTTATATCAGATGTTTAACTTCTCAAATGTTAAAATACTGACTAAACAAAATCAACCCAACTAGGATGTTGCCTGAATGATTCAGTTGGTAAATATCTGAACAAAAACAAAGAAAATAAAACTGTGAATCTGACCAGTTTCTCCTGCACCACATCTCAGATGGTAACAAAAAAATATTTATATTCTATTAATTTTGGTTTGATTGCTAAAAACTTGAACAAATGCAGCATGATCACAACATTTAGCACAAGAAAGAGCCTTGATACCCCTTTAGCACAACAAAAAACATTCTGTTTCGATCAGAAATTGTGCGTATGTTCTGATATTAGTACTGAAGTTGCACAATAAATTGAATATTAACCACAATCAAGTGTTTTTGTTTTTCACAAAGTGCGTGTTGTGTCATATTACACTTCACTGCATCAAATCAAGTGTTTCCTAAACCAACAGCCGGACATCAGAGGGTTTTGTTCAGACGTCGTTCGGCTGTGACGGATTTTTCATGCTAGTTATTTTGCTAACAGGACCTCTGACCTCTTCTGCAACAAACATGGATGCTCAAACAAGTGCAAAGAACATAAAGACACGAACAAAAAATGTTTGACTTGACTGCTCATCATTTCCTCTGCAAAGATTTTAATACTGACAATCTCCATCACCACAACAGTTCCTGTTCTGACCACATCATCTCTTCACATACATGCTCGGTATGAATATGTGAGAAAACCAACACCATCCACCACAGACAAACAGACCAACTGCTTCTTTTGAGATTCGTACAACGGTTTGAAACAGAATCTCAAAGTATTTTAAGTTAAACGCTTTTTCCCTCCCAATATGGGTCTGTTATGCTCATAAGCCCCGCCCACATATTAAAAAAACACATGTATGACTCCACACAAACTGTAGACAAACATGTGTCATCTGTGACATTATCTCATACTGACGATGACAGAAAAACTGTGGACTGGTGGAATGTACAACATGTGAATCCTCATAACCATGATTTCATGCATCTGTACTGATTGTTCTCAATGGAAATACACACTGGAATGACATCTCATACTGGGACAGAGGAAACCTCCCCTCCAGCTATCACACACAACAGTGACGGGTTACTGAATCATCTCCATCCTGAGGCAGGAAATAAACAGATCCGCTTACTAAAACACCACAAGGTGGGTGCGTGCTGAACGATCAGTGGCGAAGTGATGTTTCATATGACCACTTGGTGTGAATACAGATAAGGAAATGTAATCCAAGTCCTGTAAAGTAGTCCTTTAACTGACTGCAGACAGCCACTCCTCTGTGTCTAAGTTCAACCACAGGTTGATGCTCTTTAGCAGAAATTCAGCAGTTTTTCTTATGTTTCTCACTCAAACACTGAGGAAACTAAAAGGTGTAGCTGAAAGTTTTAAGTGTAAGCACTCAAACACTCCTCTGTTCCTCATTCTGTGTATTGTCACGATTACAACAATTAGACCCCAGTGCAGCTTCCTCATAAAAATAAAAAAGTCACATTTGCTGCTACACCTAAATGCAAAACACACAAACAAACACACAGCCTGAGTTTGCATCAAAAGTATGCTAAGAATCTCCTTGAGTCCAAGTCCATCAGGTATGAGTAAAGCTCAATGTTTCTGCGTCACCATTCAAATTAGCATAATGACTAACTCTGTTCCTGAGGCAACAAAACAGCTGCCTACACCGCTGAGTGTCGTCACACTTGCAACCACATCACAAAGCGCCATCAAGAAAAAAAACAAACAAAACAACAACACTGAAGAGAAACCACCTAGAAGCCACAACACTTCCACATCCCTGATTCACCCTCTGAGATCTCCTACTGACAATGATTCAAGCTCGCAAGGATATCTGCCGTCCGTGCTTGTCGATCGGTCGGCGATGGGGCGAGTTGATGCGGTTGCGGTCTCTGTGGACCCTCTCGACCAGCCCATGGTGGCGGGTCCCTCTGACGGAGTCCAACCCCGATGGGAAGCCGCCCTGAGAAAGAGACATCACATACATTACGCTGCAGTTTCAACAGGGCAGCAGGTTATTGGAACACTAAGCAAAAAATAAAACAAAACAACACCTCATTTGTATTCATGTCCTGACTGAAGTGTCACTTTAAGCTTAAGGCCTCATGTTTTATAAAACAATGTGCCATTTGACTGAACTGCACCGCAACAAAACTGGTGATTATACAGTAATTTTATTTTTCTGCTATGCCTCAATAATTTTTCAATTCATGATGACTCTTCAAACACAAAGAGCTGCAGATTAAAACTACAGACAAAAAAAGGTGCCATTAAACATTCTCTCTTTTAGCTCAGCTATGACACCAAGAGTACATGTAGAGTAGAGTACATCAAGAGTATGAGAGTACTCCTATGCAGTCGTGTACTCCTGTGAGTTTACCTAAAAAACTTGAATCGAAAATGGCATTTTTGAAAGCCCTGTTATTACTTTATAGCAATGAAACGAATGTAGTAAAAACAAAATACATTCCTCATCAAAACATTATGCAATACACTTAAAATGAAACAGATGTGCACTCTATTGTCAGTGCACTTAAACGGGTTCAACAGTGAAACAGAGTCACTCCAAGAGATCACAACAGCAGCCTGTGTGTGGTAAGTATGCCGGAGAAATTTCATTTCTTCATAAATACAATTTCAAACATTTCCTGTGTTTCATTGTTAAACAATGATACAGTGAAGTGAAACACTTACTCTCATTTTTATTGCGAGTTTGAAACCCCCACTATTTGTTCACACTTTATCTGTTGCTAATACAGTCAGGAATTGAACACATGATCCACATTTTAAATGTGCAGATGGCACTTGATTTGTTGATTGTGGATTTTAATAAAATTGTTTCTGTGGGTTTCATTCAGCACAGAGATGATTAAATTAAGTTATCTGCAATCATTTAATTTAGGAAGGAGGAAAAAACAGTTATCAGGGTGGAATCTAGAAGCCATTTAGTTCGTCCAGTTTTGTTCCAAAAGAGAAGAAGAAGAAGAAGAATGGACTCCACAAGTGAAAGGGGCTTTCTCCCTCCATGTGGGGACTGATTTCTGGACTTGGCCACAGTGTCGCAATTACTGCTCCACCTCAAAGGGCCATTCTTTCTGGTAACAAGGGCACTTTCACCTGGACCCTCTGTATCCCAGCATGCCCCACTCCTTGGAGAGCTGACACAGATACAAGCCAAATGCTGCAGAGAAGCCTTATTGATCAGATCCAGCTCTACACTGCTTAAAGGAGTCCTGAAACTACTGCACTGATATTTAATTCCACAGTTTTTCCAGTCAGCAGCTGAATTATTTAACACTCTCAGGAGAAACTCTTCTGCACTTCTGAAGGTCCAGTAAAGCATCTGCAGTTTGCTGGAAGTTAAAAAAACATCAGCGGTTTTCAAACTGGGGTGCTTTGAGGACAGGCTGAGGGTATCGCCAGCTTTGTCATATCAGAATCACTGGACAAAAGAAAAAAAAACCTCTCTTTTGTATGCAATTACACCACAGCTAATGACATTACAACTCAACGACGACAACAACAACAACAACAGCTGATGGTTGTCATAGTAACACATCATGCTTTCTGGCAGAGAGCAGCAGTCACAAAAATAGTGTCCGTCAGAAGAGTGATGGGAAAATTTCACATGATAAACAGAGCTCACACTGATTTAACTCGGCCCTCGAAACAGTCTGAGAGGATTCAGTCTGAACCGACAGAAAAACCAAAACCAGATTCTACTCATCCACTACTTTTAAGCTTTGAGGACAAGCTTTGGCTTCTTTTTTTGGAGGTGGATATGGATTTCCACTGTTCACACAGTGTTTTCAGTCTGGTACTGTGCACTCCTGACATGATGTGTGTGTAATCTGGCTCTCTAATTCACTGTTTTAAATAAAAGAGGACCACAAACCACCTGTATGTGGAGTCTGACATACAAGCTGTGATCCCACATCAGAGTGTGTTTGCAACAGCAGCCTCAGCGTGATGTGACTCGACGTTTCCTTTTAAGAAATAATGTGGTTGAAAAAAGTTTGGTAACCAGTGCACTCGGTCTGCTACATCATCTGATTTTTATCAAATGATTATCATGGTCATTAGAATTCATGTCATGAAAAAATGAATCTTTAACTTTGTTTACTGTATGTTTTTGACTTTTTTGGCAAATGCATTTCACTCAAAATATTAATGTAGGAAAGTTGGGAGAGAAAAATGACTCATATAATGCTGCATTATTTATAAATCAACTTATAGTATTAAGGAATCAGTTATCACCAATGCCTGTATATCACCACACTGAAACACCCGACCAGACCACTTGAGATGAGGGTGTTAACATGTTAAGACCTTGAAAAATCCCTAAATGAGCACAAGACCTTGGACTCGGTCGGTTTCCCAAAGTACGCAGGGTTTTTAAGTAAACATCTTTTTGCTTTAAGAAAAGCAGTTAAGTATATTCACACAAAATAAACTGTCCAGCATCAGTGCAACTACAAAGCTGCGCTCAGATGACACAAACACAATATGAAAAATGCCGCCTCCTCATTTATTCGCATCACACTGCTGTGCTGGCACAGCTGGGGTGCTGATGCGGAGGATACCATTTAAAAAAAACAACAACCAGCAGGGCCATCAAGCAGATAACTTTAATGCGGTTCAATTTGGCTGCATGGCAATGATGCATGCACACAAGTTATTTTACAGTGCTGCTGTTGGTCTGATATTGAAGCAAACTGTAGGCGGCAAGACTTCATACTAAGTCAATAAGAAGATGCAAATTCACACCGGATGGTGCAAAGTGATGCAAAGACAAGAATACATGAGCTGAAACTGTTTCAGCTTAGGCCAAACATTTAGGTGCTTTTTCTACAGACATGCTTTCAGAAGCCATTTAATCTAGGTGGACACATCATATTTGATGTTAATATATACAGCAAAAACGCTGCAGCATCTACTGATGATAAACCTACAGGGCTGGTTTCCCAGACGGACGTTATGCCTTCAAAAACGTCAGTTTCCGTTCATATGAAATGGTCTCATATGGTTAAATGTGGTCTTCATAAATGATAAAGCAGTTGAATGTTTAATTTTGCTTAGAGATACAACTGAATGAGTAGTTTGTGGTGGTATATTGTGACTGCGATCAGATCTCACCTGAAATTCAGTGCTGGTGTTGCCGATCTGATTGACGTTAGGCAGAGAGCCTCCATAATACGGTGCCCTTGACTGAGACAAGCGAAGCTGCTGGATCTTCTGAAACTGCACCTGTCAGTCGAAAGGGAAAGAAAAACAAATATAAACCTGTCAGGATTTACAACTTCCTGACATGTAATGAACATTTAGCTTCAGGATGTAAACTGCACTGTATGCCACGGGGCTTTTTTTTTTTTTTTTTTTTTCATCTCCACCACTGTCACCGTTTCACACAAGAGAAACAAACCTGCAGATCAGCTCTCTGGTTTCTTTCTTTTCCTTCATCTGTCTTTTATTTCACCGCTGTGCTGTAAAAATTGTCATCTTCATTTCTCTTTGTATACCTTTCCACTGCATTTGCGGCAAATTGCAGATAAACAGAATTTATTATTTATTTGTCAAGTCATAATGTGATGCAAGCAGCTTCTCCAGTGTCAAAACAACAACTGTCACACATTCAGACCTGAAGGCCAAACAACCCAATGAATCCAATGCTTTTGTATTTAAACGGTGCACAAAAGTATGATACACCAAAAAATTATAAACGCAGCAATACTGGTTATTTATGAAACAGCAGTTAAATGGGGACACATTCTAGGAAACGGGCAGCTTGGCATCCAAACCGTTAACCGACCATGAGATGCCGCAGCGATTACCTTTCTGAAAACAGAAGGCAGCTTGTTCTGCCAAGGCAAGGTAAACAGATCCAATCATCAAATGTGATCAGGAATAGGCAAATCAGAGGGGCATTTCTTCCTTAGACTGCTGAAAGGGCAAAATTTGAATCTCAAAAGTTGACCTTATTTGATCTTATCAATCGATTTACACAGAATGGACAGAGATTTCTCAAAGTGATTGTGATTAAGACAATATACAAAAGATGGGCTTTGAAAATGTGAATAAAAATCACATCTTTTTGTACAACAGTTGTGCAGCAATGAGAAGATTTATTTTAATGTCATTTTTTGTCTTTTCATCCTCTTTTAATCATCAATGAAAAATAGTTCTGACAACAAAAACAACAGTTTCTTGGCCTAAAAGAAGAAAAACAACCCTGAAAGTCTCACTGTGGATACTTTCCCTCCCCCCTCATAAGATTAGATACTAATACAATGTCCATGACACAGTTTCTATAATTACCAGAAAATGCTTGAACCTTGAAAGCAGCACTATGGTCTGACAACAAATTTAGAGGAGGCAAATTTTACACACTCAAATTCAAATTTTATTCTCTGTTATTGGTGACAAATCAATGTCAGACTGGGACAGCTGACCAAAGCAGAGGGACACACAGACGAGCATAGTACACATATTATGTTAATTAAACTAGAAGGCCTCAACATTAACGTTTAGTTTTCTATCCAGGCCAAATTAATAAAATATTTAAAACATAAATCCTTGTTTACACCTCTCACTCCAGCGTTGGCGTGAGCTGTTACATAACTTCAAAGATGCAGACTTTACACATATAACTCAGATGGATGTCAACTCCCTGAGAGAAGGCTGGAGTTTGTGTGTGCACTCAGGTGCCATGTACAGTTCTTTAGGGTCCCTCAGGGGGGTTTATCTTCAGTGCTTTGGTCACTGGTCTAAATGTTGAAGTAGCTACTTCTAATTCCAGCTGTTTGCTGGCAGTGTGTCCGGTGCCCTGGCCAGCCTCAGACTCGCTGACTGGGCTTTTCTGTCTCACAGGGGTCACCGACAGTTTATACCTTATTGCAAATCTCATTCGGTGTCGCCTCAAAACCACATCCTCTTTGCCTGACCATTCAGGACTCTCCCTCTCATAGAAAGAGAACACTGTGAGCCAATGGCATGAGAATAACATGAAAAGGGCCTTTATATGCTCTCAGGGGCCACTATTTTTATTACTTGGAATGTGTAGTGTATGTACAGTATACGTTTAAAACTATCATGAGATGCAGAATAAAACCAAAGCAGATCTTTAAAAAGAGCATGTGACTAATTAAAGATAAAATCCTTTGTCTGTTCTGAACCGATCCAAATGAAATCTACAGCATTAAGTGAGAGGCAACTGGAGATGTGAGAGAAAAGAAATGTCCTGCCACCATTTTTTACTTCCCACAACTGATATGGATAAATCTGATCAATCTGATAAAACAAGCTATACAGAAATATATAATCTTATATATTTTTTATGAATATTGGCTTCTTGTACAGGAAAAAAAAAAGTTTAGTAGCATTTAAAGAGCCCAGATCACATCACAATATATATTTTTTTGTATTTGTAATGTTGATCTGACTACCTGACACTGAGCCATCAGTCAAACCTGTTTGTTTACAGTGCTAAAAATTAATCTACGGATTATTTTTTGATGATGCATCATTGCTCGAAGCGATGTCTTTATAAATGCCATAGAATAGAAGTGGACGATTATACTTTGAACATTTTGCAGAATAAAGAAAAATTAAAACATCTCCTTTGTCAACACATCTGAACTTGATGAAAAAGTCAACAAAAAATGAATTCTTCAATATTTTGTTAGAAGATGCATCTTTTCACTCATTTTTCTGAGAGAAAATCCAACATTTTCTGTTTCTAACCTTTTAAAAGTATTTTGTATTTTTCTATTTCACATCACTGGGACTACAATACGTTTGAGTTCTGGACAGCTGATTGAACAAAACAAAACATGGTTTAAAAGATGATATCTGGGGATGTGTGACTGACAGATTTCTTTATTTCTGTCAATTTTACATTCAAACAACTTAATAATCAGGAAATTATATTACTAATATAATCAATATTGTTTGATTGAGTGATATTCTTTCCTGTAATCTGTTAGTTTTTTATGTTGAATTATTCATAAAATAAGACAGAATGACATTAAGTTAGCAGCAGAGTGTTAAGACATCCAGTGTATCTTGTCATGCAACACTGATTCCTTTCAAACTGAGCAACCAGGAAAACTTTTGGCGGGCGGTGCAGATGCAGAGAAGCCACTTTCCCATTTCCTGCTTCACTGCTGATTGCAATAAGAAAACAGGTCTCGTGCGGTTTGAGTAAATTATAGTAGCAAGTTTTGTAACATGCTGTTCCCATTTCATTTTGTGTTGATACAACACTAGTTATTTTTATATGTATTCATGCTTTGATGTTTTGTTTATTTATATGTGTATATTTTGCATAAACCAACAGGTGATTACAGCTTGGCACTTCTGAATGAATGCAAAATAAAAAAAAAGAAGCAAGAAGTTCAGGTTGAATTCCTCAAATCTCAGTCAGCAGGTGAAGAAGATCAGACACCCAGCAGACAGCTCATCCAGCCGAGGCTGAGTGACAGAGGGAGCTTTGTCCGTGTTTACAATGGACGCATTCGTGCAAAAGACCCTAGTTAGAGGACAATTAGTCGATAATGAAGTGTATTTACCCTTGAAACGGTGAGGTCTGTCATCAGCTGTTCAAAGGCCCGCGTCTCCTCTGCTTGCTTCTGGTTGTGCAGCGCGATCTTCTCGCTGAACTTCCTGGGGTTTGAGCCACCTGTGCCCGGGGAGCCGGACATTGTGCGGGCCGCAGTTTTACAACTTCAGCTACTTGGAGGGGGGGAAAAAAAGTGGAAGACGGTGCCGGGAGTTTATTTCTCAAAGTCTCTCAACAAGCGTTGCCGTGAACCCATCAGTGTTTTAAAAACATAGCACACATCACCGTTTGGCCAAAGTTAATTCAGAGCCAACTCTGCTGGCTACAGCAACAAAACTGAGTGCAGCGCTGTAAGCCGAGCTAGGAGCTAACGCTGCTAAGCTAACGTTAAAGCACTCGTTAATAAAAAGTTGTCTTCTTGTGCCTCGAGAGCAAAGTAATTAAATCCTTTGTGAATTATTCTTATCTGCAAGTTACCTCCGATAACTTTCGACAAGAATTGTGTCGATTACGAGAAGTCAATGGCAAAATGTAACTTCATAGACATAATTCCAGCGAACCACTTGTTTGAATCTGACGTTAAAATAACATTAGCTGTCATTGCTAACATAACGTTGGAGGTGAACGGACAGCTGCAGCTAGCCGAGTTAGCTTAAGATGCTGTCAGTGTCATCTCAACGATTTGGACAAACGCACTTTGTCGACTAGTCAACACTCGACGTCGGCCAACGTTTGCCAGACACTTATTAGAAACAATTCGTACTTAACAGATAATGTCGCTGGTGTTTACAGAAAGTTGTTAGCCTCGTTAGCTAAAATCAAGCTACTGACGTTAGCAAAGCTCACGAGCAGTTGGGCAAAGGTTTGCTCGGTAAATTGTGTTTCAACAAGTGTCCGCTGGGTCTCGTCCGGACTTCACTGAATTTCGACTTTATGTTACCCGCAAACCGGGACACAAGCCAACTCCAAAAACGCAAAATATCCACACGTGATGCGGGGAGAGGTGGGAGGGGGGGATAATCCACAGTTTGACACTTAAATTGATATCACAGCGCTTCTGGGTCGAGTCTTGTGTTAACGTTAATCCACGGACAGCAGAGTGAATTCAGACGAACTCCAACCCGACGACTCCACAAAGATAAACAAGCAACGGCGACAAAAAGCTCATTTCTTCGTCGCTGCTAATCCATACTTGTTCTGAGAAATTGCTGCAAATGTTTTCAGCTTATTAGCCGTCTGTTGGCAGAGCTTGTAACCGCAACTCAGATCCGCTGGCTTGTTATCCTCATACTACTGCGAGAAAAACACTACCTCCTCAAACACCGCCAGTTCCCACAGCGTCCACATGGCGGCGACAAAGCCAACATTTCATCCGGTCTCTGCGGGATCACTAATGACTGTTATTATCAATATCTTAGAGGAGGAGGACGCAGCAATTAATCATTTTATTACAAAATCAGATCCTGCATCTGCTAGCTTTTTTTTTATCTGTGAAGAAGGTCAAGTCAAATGGGTTTAGCTCTGTTTTAATCAATGAAATAAAATAGTTTTTTTTAATTTGAGACATTTTAGGGAACGCACTAATACCTGTATATTACTACTACGTTTTGCACTATAAAGTCTTGAATATATTTCTGAAACATCTTTATGTCAGCCAATTTTTTTTTTATAAAAGTACTTTTAACCTTCACAGAGTTGAAAGAAATATTCAGATCTTTTTAAGTACTAAACCGATAATAACACTAAATTACAAGTAAATTAACAGTGTTACTTTAAAAAAGGTATCAGCCATCAAAAGTAATGGTATTTAATATTTAGCAGAATTTTATATTTAGTTGTAGGCCAATATTTTGTTTAGTTTTAATCAAATATGAGTGTTATAATATGTTTTATGGTCAAGAGGGAGTTGATACTGACAGACTGGTGCTGGGAAGGTTTATGTATTATAACTATGTGTCATACATCACAAAGTATTTCTGTGTTTTCTGTGTTTAAAATCCTCTGTAACTGGCATTTGAGTAATTGTATTGAAGTAAAATATTTATAGAAGCATTGAGTACTATAAAATTAAAATTCTATAGACCAAGTACATCAAATGCACATGACTCAATGTATACAATGCCTCTGTAGAGCTTTATTGTAAAACAGGTAAAATACATTTAATGGACTGTGAAAGAGAGAAAATAATGTACAGAGAGCACGTTCTCCTCCGTTTTAAAGGACAGTGTCAACCTCTGATCATCGGACTCTATATGAGACAGAAAATGCACATCTACTTCACAAAGGTCTGCATGAAAACTCGATTTAAGTCTCTTTGTAACAAGTTAATCTCTGACACAACAAACTTGACTAAAAACTGGATGGTGTAGAGCGACATCTACTGGACCCACAAGTCTAGTTACTGTAATACTGCACATCCTCAGGCTCACTCACACCATCGGTCTTCGTTTTTTTTGCAAACATCATCTACAGAATAATGTGGACTGACAACAAATAAAATATAAATAAGGGCAACTCTGGTTTTTTTTTTCAACAAGACATCATTTAAAAAAAATCCTGTATGGAATGTTCAGCTCAGGCTTCCAGATCCCGTCCCAAGTTGTGTTTAATAAACTGATTTTGTAACGTAACAACATTCTGTGTTTCAGTTGTACAGGATAAACAGCCCATTAGAGATAAACAGAAATATATATATTATCCAGTAAATCATCTGACAAAGCCAATAGATGAGCACATCTGCACAGCTGTTTGTGCCGACCGTGCAGGAGTTTCTCCTCTTTATGAGGCAGAAGCAGGAATAAACTGCAGGTCAGCTCTGAGCATCAGGGCTGTAGTCACGTTCAGCTCAGTCCACTCGGACACAAACCAACATCCTGACACGTCATAAAGACCAAGAGATGTCAGATAAGAGCCTGCACAGACTGCAGGCCAGTCATGCTCATGCAACTGATTTGACTCTGAAGTTATTTTAAAAACATCAGCGTTTGAGTTCAGCTCAATATGAGCATGGACTTTTTTTTTTTTTCCTTTTTGCAAATCTTGTCAAATACCATGTGATGCCACCTGTTTGCATTGATGTCAGAATCTTTGTGTGTTCAGGATGAGTTGATGTGGGTCAGATCCAAAAACTCAGGAAGCAGTTGAATCATATTCAAATTGAAATGTACGAGAAGTATTTTAACCACAGTGTTTTCAAAGTAAATATGGAGAGGAAGGAGGAGTGTCTCTTTATCTTTTTCACAAACATCTTTCAGTTTTTTCTCGCTGATTTTATCGTGAAGCAGCGACTCAAAATTCAAACACTTAAAGCGGCCGAGAGGAGCAGAGTCGTCTCATGTACTACAGCCCTGCTGCAAAAAGTACGCTGGCACTTCGGTGTTGGCAGAAGAGATGTTTTATCAGTCAGGTCAGCAAATAAACTAACAGCTAAGAAAGAAACAAAACATGATCTCTTTACATAAAACATACAATTTTTCTTTATAATTAATCAAAGCCCATGCACAAGATATTCTTAATATTTAAAGCAAAAACATACAAATCTTTAACCTCTGACCTAGCTGCAGTTACAGACACAAAGACAGGAAGAAAAAGACGCCGGCAAGCTGCTGTGGTGTGCCAGCTCCAGTCGCACAATGGACTGTTCCATTAAGAATAAAGCACATTTGGTGAGCCACATATTTAAAAATAATGCACATGAATTTGCATAGGCACATAGAGAAGTGCAGTAGGGACTGTGAAGGAAAGCCTGGATGGTTCAGGTCCAGGCTTTTCCGCAACCCGAGTGGGTTTCGTGGTTTAAGATCAGTGTCTGTAGCCCTTTTATTTTATATTTTTTTTCTATTTCCCATAAAATTTCTTGTTTAGCAGGAAAATGAGCAGGTTGACGTTGATGGTGGCCCTGTCGAAGAGCTTCATCACTGCCACGCCTTCATACTGCAGCTGGAGGAGATCCTGTGACACAAACAATGAACAAACAGAGAAAAACAGATCAGAAACAATTCATCAATCAAAGCCAAAACCTCCCTAATATGTAATAATTTATCTGTCTGCTGTCAGGAAATAATACAAAACAAATGATACCTGATACTCTAACTGTAACGTCTCCAAGTGCACGCCCATCAGCTTGGCCTTCACATCAAAAACTCCAACAGCCTCTGATGGAGAAATCTCAAAAATAACATTCTTGAACCTGTGAAGAGAGAAGAGTGAAAAGAAAGAGAAGGATTATTAATCTGAAGGAAATATGCAAGACCAGTGACAGATCAAGTTGCAAGAAGTACAATTTTTAGTTGATTCTGGCGCCCCCTGTGGTCAAAGACGGTATACGAATCCTGACCTGCTGGCTTGTGTATTTGTTTTTGTGCAGAGTGAAAGAAAAATGCACCAATTTTATAATATTTTTTTTTAACACAGCCCCTCTGCAGGATGCACAGAGGTGAAGTCTTGTGTCTGTCTGAAGTTCTGTAAGATGAATAATGTTTAATATGGTACAAAAAAAACTTTATGTATACGTAACTTTCTATACCAAGATTATAAGTAAATTCCTCAGATCTGGTTTCCGTCTAATTGTAAGTCTGTTCATCCAAAGCTAACTTTAGCAACATCACCCTGTTATGTTTTGTCTTTATGATAATAAACCATCAACAAAACCAGCAAACATGTAACATCATGAGTCAGAGGTGATTCAGCTTCTGCATCACAAAATGTTTTTTAATTTTAAGATCAAACCCTCGAGTAAAAATAACTATATGGAAATAGCCAATCATCTCCTGTTCTCTCGTCCCTTGTTGCACATTTAGAGGAAGCAGAACTCACTGGTTGGGCTGCAGATCTTCGATGGCGATGAGAACGCCCTTCTCATGGAGGCGGGAAGCTGTGTATTTCTGTGAAACCTGTTTGCTCTTCTTGGCTTTGTTGTCTCCAGGTTTCTTTGACAACCTGAGAGGTGAGAGAGAGAGAGAGAGAGAGAGAGAGAGAGAGACACGTGTACAGAAAAAATGTTTTATCATCTCTTAGTGCAAAGTGTTATGGCTCCTCAAGTCTCACTATTTCAGATCAGAGCTGCATCACTGATCTTAGAAAAGCATCTGAAGGTTTTGTGCAAAGAGTGAAAATCCATCATGAAGGAAGACGAGATTCATTCTGATCCATCGATGCTGATCATCAGACGACACTGAGGACTTAATCCATTTATTCTGGCCTTTATCCAGTTTATCTTTGCTTTCTGCTCAGTGCAAATTGAGCTGTGTGATCAATGTGCAGAGGCAAGTTAATGTAATGTTGTTAATAATAATGTTTCTAATCAAACAGCAGCTGTGTTAATTGCATTCTGCAACTAAAGAGAAACAAAGTCCCTGATAAGAAGCACAAAAATGAAGACCAGCAGGAGTCTGCAGATCAATAATGACCACATTTACATGCACTGCACTATTCTCATAAATAAATGAATGAAATTATTAAATATGGATCATCTAAACAGCGTATTCTGTTTGAATAATGCAAATTACGGGTTACCCAAACAGAATATGAAGCTTGTGCATCGTAAACAAACCAACAGTTTGAATGTTCTGGTGGAAATGTGCACGAAAGTAAAAACCACAGCAAGGTTGATTTCACTTGTTAACAGGAATCATTTATGACTCGCATTTAAATTTGTACGTAATCATGCAGCCAAAAATAAATAAACTCTGGTGTTTAATCAGCTGTGTGACAGATTGTGCTGCAGATGAAGGAGTACAAATGAAAATAGTGCACAGGTGTGAGGTGAAAGGTCACTCACTTGCCCTTGCTGGCCAGGTTGTCCATGCACGTCTTGATATACTGATTGTAAGAATCGATCTGGACGTTGTAAAAGTTGGTCTTTGAATTCAGGGCGGCGTTGGTCTGCTGAAGTTTCACCAGCTCAGCTTTCCGACGCTGACGATACCGCCTCTGATTTCTGATGTCCTGCAACAAACACAACACATTTACATTACACATGTCAGAGACTGTTTTTATTTGTCCTCTTCAGGAGATAATCTGCTGGTTTTTTTTTACCTTGGCGATGTCATTGATGAGGTCCTGGTAGCGGTTCTGGGGGTCGACCTTCCCCAGCTCGGCCAGCCTCTGCAGGTTGCTCTTGATCTTGTCCTTCTTGCCCTGCAGCGTCAGGCTGTCGTCAACCACCGGTTTGGCCTGCTTCATCTTCTCTGGAGTCTTGGCGTCTCTGATGGCCCTCCTCTGCATCGCACGCTGGTACTCTGCTTCCTGTCGCCCAGAGATGAAAGATGCATTCAAGTTAAACCGGACGAAGCCTCGCTGATGGTGACTGATAGCAGCTAGGTGTCACATGGTGGCCATGCTCTGAATTATAACTTTAAGCCTTAATATAATTGAAATAAGTCAGTTATTTAAACAGTGACACTTATACATTTGTTGTGAACTAGGAAATTATTCTCATAGAACAAACTCTTTAAACATGTTTATTTCTATTGTTAAGTTGGCCTTTTTTGTTTGGGGCTCAGTGGTGACTGACTCACTTGTGGTGGCAGCCCCAAGTGGTCGTTTATAGAACTGCAGTTTATGTCACTTCCTTGTTTAATTAAAAAAAAATATATATATTTCGTTCTTTACAGCATAACCTGAACAGCACAAGTCTTGTTTGCTGCCTGTTAAAGTAATTAGATTTAATTGTAAGTCTCCAAAATATGTTTAATTGTTCGCTCAGTGCCACGTTTGGAAGAAATGCAATGATGTCTGCTCAACCTGTTTGGCTTGTGTAGCATACACTTTATAAATACATACATATACAATAACTGGAATGTCATAATAATGTACGTAATTAAAAACTATTAAGGCTGATGAAGAAAGACTGGCAGCGATGAACCTACAGTATCTGGTAGTTTAACGGCGTCATTAGTTGATTTTAACTTTTCCTTGCTACACATAAACACAGCTGCTTCAGGTGGAAACAGGATGTCGTCATAGAAGAAGGAGACAAGTTTTTACTTTTAAATATAAGAATATAATAATAAGAGTTCACGTCACTGCCTACAGGACCAACTTAATCCTTGAAAAGGAAGCAGAAAACCTTCCTCCTGTTTTTTTCATAAAGCGATTCAGTTGTTTTCCATCCTCATCAAATCTGCAGAGTAAACAGAGCTGATGTCTGACCGCTGCGTGCTGCTTTGTTTACAGTAATTACAGCTTCAAATTATCGATGTTCAGTACATTAACATACGGTGGCACCTGTGAGTGTTTTTAATCTGTGTGCCTACGAATATCTGCAGCGTCCTGCATCAGCTCTGCTGGCCGTAAATCATGTTCCTGACCTGTTCTGGGCTCGCCGTCGACTCCAGGATCTCGGTGAGTCTCTCTCCAGGCTGGAATCTGATCACATCCACGATGAGCCTCTTGGTGCTGAGAAGATGTTCAAAATACATTTAAACTTTCTAAAAAAAACCATCAGATGTATGTTTTTTAATCAGCTTTGAATCTACAGCAGAAACTGACTTGAGCAGGAGAGTCCTGGCGTCCATCTCGGCGTTGGCTTCACCGGGAAGATCAAACTTGTTGGTGAGCGTGAGTGAAACTTCGGTTTTCCCCATCAGCTCTTTGCTGGGGTCGTCAGGAGGAAGAGGGTTTTCACCTGAACGAGACAATGAGCCAATCAGATGAAGCTACACTGGACTCAAGAGATCAGATTATAATATACTGAGAAGTTTCTGCTGGTAACTGCTCACATCTGTAACCTGCTGGATTACAGCTAATCTACAGAAACAGATATTTGCAGATAGATTTTAGTTTTTAGTTTGTAATCTGATTAAATCTGATTAGCACTGACCATCAGATTTGACTGATAAACAGGCTGTTTGGAGGAAACAAGAGGTGAAAAACACCTTTCTCTTTACTTTTTTAAACATATACAGATGTTTTACCATCTTTTCTATTTTAATTTTTACTTTATTTTCATCGTAATATATTTTGGTTGTTTGTATTTTTGTCAAGTCTGTTTATATTTTAACTACGTCTGTTTTTTATGATGTAATCTGACATTGAGAGTTTTGAAAGGCTCCTGTAAATAGCATGTTTTCTTTATTCTTATTCTCATTCTTATCATGTTTTCTCTCAAAATTAGCTGGAATTTTGAGCTGTTGTCAAGTTGAAAGTCAAGCTGTTAGTGCGACTCTTAAAAACACATGAAAGAGGAAGTTTTGGTCACATGATCTGTTATCTGAAATCAGATATCTGCACTAAAAGCTCTGAAATATTGACTTTCGCCTCCAGCAGCTAAACAGTTGTCAGAAAATAGTCGATGACCATAAATGTGAAATGCATTCAGTTTAAATCGAGGGAACAGGTGTGCATGTGTGCAGGTGTGCAGGTGTGCAGGTGTGCCCACAGAAAGACTGATGACCAAGTTTACATCATTAGAGTTTAATGAACTCTGGTGCATTTGTGGAAAGTAAAGCTTCATCTTAATAAGCTCCGCCTCCTTCCACTCACCGATGAGAGACTCGATAGTAGGAACTTCGCCCAGGTCCTCCAGCAGCTCGTGGATGGGGTCGTTGTGCTCTGGAGCGATGGCGTCCTGATGGTCCAGCAGCAGCTGTGGAGAAGAGAAGAAGAGGATGTTAGTGAAGAAGCTGAAGAAGCCTCTAAAACACAAGCAGGAGGTCTGACAGAGAAACCAGAGGAGGCCTGAACTCACTGTGTGAGTGTTGATAATCTCTCCAATAGAGATGTAGATGACAGGTTTGGTGACGGTGACCAAGTCTGAGTACTGATCCACATTGAACTTGTCTTCAAGAGAAGGAACGTCACAAGCTGCCAGGAAGAACCGCCTGAGATGGAAGGAAACAGTCAGAGAAGGTAAGAACATTACGAACATAATCCTCAAGTTTTGAAAAGATTTAGCTTCTATAAAGCTCCTGTTAAAACTATTTGGATCAACATCTGACCTGAACTTCTGGTAGGAGGCGCTGAGATATTCGTTGATGGGGTTCAGGTGGGCGTTGTCTCCCAGGAACATCTTATTGGAGGCGGCGTGCTGCAGCATCTTGGCGACGGAGCCCAGGTTTCGCCGCTGCTCTGTGGTCAGCTGGCCGCCCGCCGACACCTCGATGATGTCAAAGGCGTCGGGGGCGACGATGGCCGGGTTCATGTAGCGGTAATACAAGAGGTTTCCCACAATCTAACGAGACAAAGTCACATGACTCAGATACAGGGGACATGTTTGTCAGATTTATGAGCCATTTTTAGCGCGGAAATGTAACTTTAGGATAGAAAAACATTAACTTAACAGATTGTTAGTTTTATTTAAAGCTGCTGTGTTAAACGGCCTCCATCATAAAAACCAGAAACAAACAGAAATATAAGAAACAGACGGACGTGAAGCTGTGATTACTTTCATTTAACTTAAGCCATCACGGAACGACGGCAAATTACACATTTTGAGTTGAGAGTTCAGTGTTTGGTTGGTGCTATGGTGACAATAATAAAACAGGTTGTGGAGGAGGAGGAGGAGGAGGAGGAGGAGGAGGAGGAGCAGCAGCACAGCTCACTTTAATGTCAGCAGACAGAGCGAAGGAGGACACTCGCATCCCGACAGAGAAGCTGCAGCTGGCAGGCAAAGTGGAAACAACAGCAGCAGCAGAACAGGAGAGAAAAAGGAGAAAAGACATGTAAGAGATGGAGAAAGAAGAACCAGGCAGGAGATGAGAAGAATGAAACTGATTATAATGAAGAGGTCGGAGAGGAGGAGGTTTAATGTGTCCGGTTAATCAGGACCTGAAGGGTCAGTTCATCCAGTTTTTAATCAACTTTGCGATCAAAATGTGTCTGCAAGAAGATCTGTATGCAGAAGGATGTGGTGTCTGAAGCTCCACAGATGCCAAACTGTGTTAAAATCACAGCATGAGCTTTAATCTCTGAGATCTTTCATTCTTTAGTCCAAACAAACTGGAATTCTCTGCATGGATGAACATCTCTGTGTCTTTGATTTGGGTGAAAAGATGAGTTCATATTAAAGACAGAAACCTTGAGCAGCTCGTCCTCTGTAGAATCTGGGAACTTCTCATACAGAGTGTCCTTCAGCACCTTGGAGATGAAACGCATCCCGTACCTGATGAACAGAGTGATGCAGACGAGGTCAGACAGAAGAAAAAACAGTAAGTGACTCTTAAAGAAGAAGATCCACGCAGACGGTGACACTGAACGTACGGTATTTTATCCACGGAGACGATGATGGCGGACAGGAATTTGTCTGTGATGGTCTTCATGTTCTTGATGGAGGCTTCCAGTCGCGTCCTCACCTCCTCGTGGGACATGGCCTGTTCCGGAGTCACATCGTACGGCAGCTTACTGTCGAGGACGGACAGACGGGAAAAAAAGAGGAACCATCAATGCTGATCGTGACACCTGAAGCTCTTTTTAACCTCTGCAGTGAAGCTCACAGCGCTGCAAAAACCCCTTTAATAAATAAGATCAGTTATGTTTGAAAAGTTCAATGATTTATTACAAATGAAGAAGAAAAAGAAAAATAAGAATCAAATTTAATTTCAAACAGTAGTTAAGAAGTTATGAAGTTATCAAGTGATTACTGCTGCAAGTTACTTGTCCTGTGGATTACTTATTACTTGCACGTATCAAAGACTATTTGCAATGTTTGTTTGCTTGTTTTTTATTCGTTTCTATCCGATTTTTATTCTATTATTTTTGATCTGTGTGTGTGTGTGTGTTGTTGCCTCCTCTGAAACCAAAGCTTTACTTGTAAATATTGAAATTATAAGCAGGTTTTTTTTAGCATTAATGTTTCTATCCGAGTATTTTAAACCCTTGTTGTTCAGTTCTTGCAGAAACAGCATTTAAATCCTCCATATTTCCTGTTTGAATGTCAGAATTACAGAAGTGACTTGAATGGCTCTTTGTTTTCTTCTACATGGATCATTTCTGGTTACATCAAAGTAAAGTTACAGGTGTAAGTGTGGAGTAAAACCCTGACTGCACCGTCACCACCACCTGGTCTCCGGCTCACCTGGCCTCTCCGGTCTGCGTCTCCATCTGGTTGACCCAGCTCTTGTAGATGTCCACCGGGTCCGTCTTGATGTTTAGCGTTTTGTCATCCATGATCTCCTTGACGACCGGCGCCAGGATCTGCCGCAGGGCGTTCTGTCCTCGGGCGCCTCGGTGGAAACTCACCACCATCTTGATGACTGTGGGGTTTCCTGTGACGATCTCCTTCATCTGGTCCACTTTCGACCTGCAGACGGCAACAAATCAACGTGTCGTCATGAATGAAACCTCACGTGATTAAAAGCTGAGATCATAAATGATGGTTGACTGGGTTTCTGTGTTTCTCCTACTTGATCTCCTCCTGCAGGGCAGTTTTGAAGAGCTTGAGCAGCAGGTACTCCTCTCTCTGGTTGGAGGCGTAGTTATACAAGGTGAAGATCACAGAGTCCATGAACTTTGTGGATTTATTCTGAGGCATCTGGAAGATCAGCTTGGCGAGATACGTGGGGTTGGTCTACAAGGAGGCAGAAGTTTGGTTTGATGTTATAAGAGATGTTTCCACCAACAGAAATAAAACAGAGCACAGAAGCTGCACTGTGATTTTACCTGTAACAGGTAGAAGAGGTACTGGTAAGCTTCCAGTTTGACCCTCTTCTCCTTGCTGAGAGCCTTCAGACCTCCTCTCTGCTTGTTCATCATCATCATGTCGGACAGCTGGCTCTTGTTCTTCTTGGTCAGCTTCTTGCTGTGGGACACCACCTCCTGCAGCGTGATCTTGTTCTTCACCAGCAGGCCGATCTTGATGTCCATCAGGTTCAGGTCGTTCTCCAGCTGCTGGTTGGAGCGGATGTTGGTGACCACCTCCTCGCGTAGACGCATCAGCTCCAGCTCCTCCTGGAAGTCCTGGTCGCTGTGGTCCAGCAGGTGGACGAACTTCCTCACGACGGCCATCGGAGGATCGTCGGCGTTGACTGTGTGAGGAGGAACATTCTGAGAGTCAAGCGACCATCATGGAGACGGATTCACAACAGGAGAAATAATGTCTGCCACTCACTCAGAGTCTTGTAGTCGTCTCTGGCCTTGTTGGCTCTGATGAAGGCCTGGATCTTCACCACATCATCGATCTGCAGCAGAAACAGCAATCACTTAGCTGATCAATACTTTTCATTATAAACGACAAAACCGTCTCAGTGGAAACGGCTTCACTCGTGTCTGAGTGCTGATGGAGCCATCGAAGCCCACAGGACACAGAGGAAAGGTCAGCGAACGTCTCAGGGGAAACCAATAACACTGATTTAAAGCTTTTATTGCATCTCGGAGCAATTTGTTCTCTTTAAAACACTAATTTTTGTGTCATAATATTTACAACGCCTTATCTCGGCTCTTTGCAAAACTCAGTTCGCAGCTTATTTCATCTAACAACCTTCAGAGCTGCTGATACTCACATGATCTTTGAAATACTTCAGACGATCCTTGTACTTCTTACGAGCTTGGTGCATCCGAACCATGGCCTGGATCTGAGGAGGAGGAGGAGGAGGAGGAGGAGGAGGAGGAGGAGAACATCCCTTTGTTTTCATGTGTTTACACTCCTGATGGTACCGTTTTAAACACCGACAGAGAAAAACATCTTTACCTTGACGGCCTCGTCGGTGTGGTCTTTCAGATACTGCTTACGGTCCTTGAACTTCTTCCTCTGTTTGTGGCCTTTCCAGTGGGCCTGAGAATAAAAAACACTGAGTGTCAGCATGACAATAAATCCTGTTTTAGTTTTCATGTTGATGTTTGTTTCTCTGAACAATCTTGATTCCAGGAAAGTTCTTGGTCAGTAAATTAAAACTAGTGTACGCTATGCACGCTGTGCTGCTTTTATTTTGAAAGTCTTTAATTTATGTACGGACGCATGAGGAGGTGGCATGTCTGCGCGCGTAACTACAGACCCTCAAAATATCAACTCATGCGAATAAAAATAAAGACTGATACCGAATGCTGCATTTTTAAGAAGACATGAACTGCAGAATATTAATTTACAGAAGTTCAGGGAAAAGCTGTGTGTTCAGTTTGTGGTGCTCAGGTTGCTGCGTTCAAGGAACACAGTTTAAACCGGCACTACGTGACCAAACACGCAGAAAAATAGAAGAATTAGTCTGGTGAAGAGCAGGTCGAGGAGTCGGCGCCTCGCTGGCTAAACTGCAAAACCAACAAGGATCAGAAAAGTGAACAAAAAGACGTCTGAAGCTTTTGTTTCTTTTTGTATTTAGTTATTTAATTGCTTCCATTTGCAAAAAAAACATTCAGTATTTCTGAGTTCTCAGTCTGTGTTAACAATAAAATGACATACTTAATGTAATTTTTTTCTTGTTTATAACTTATATTTTTGACTTAAATACTCCACAATTTCTTATCTTTAAGAAAATGTGTAATTCTATATATTTTATATTTTATATAATAAAAAATCTATAATTTCCTGCTCTGAACAGGAAGAGAAAGTTAATATCGAACATAGTTAAGTTCAGGTTATTGTTGGTTCGACCCTCGAACGCAGCTCAGGTTTCTCTTGTGGCCCTTTGGAAAAAAAAAAAAATTGCCCCCCCCTGTTCTTGGTCTTATAAATAAAATATTGGACTCAGACTGATGCTTTCTTGTGTTTTTCTCACCTGGATGCGAGTGACAGCCGGGTCCTGAGACTTCAGGAAGTCCATCCGCTCCTTCAGGCCCTTCCTCACCAGGTATCCACGGCAACGAGCTTGCAGCTTGGTAATCAGGGTCTCATTGGCCAACCAGAGCTGCTCTCGGTTGTAGGCGGTGGTTACCCCAGAAACGACAGACTGACGGAGGAGGGGGGGATAAAAACCAGTTAAACGCAGTGTTAAAGAGCTGCACCTCAGCACAGCACAGAAACCTGTGACCTCACCTGAATGTCCTCTTTGTTGAGCTGGGTGTTGTTCTGCTGGAAGCCATCAGGCTCCACCCACGTGCCCTCTCTGGTGCTCAGGTTGTAGTAGTAGTTGTGTCCTCCCTTCACCCAGTGTTTCACCCACTCGCTGCCATTATCACCTGGACAGTTTAAATACATTTATGAATGCAGTGAAGCAGCTGAAACCCTCTTAAACTGTAAAACAATCTTTCGTTGGAAAAACTGGATGATAAAACACTGAGAAGATCCGTTTCTGATGGCGAGTTGTGATCATTCAAACTCCATCCTCACCCTCTGTCTGCTTCCCGGCTTTGATTTTGGACAGGTCGTCCTGGTAGGTCTGGGCGCACTCAGATGTGACGCCATACAGTCCTGCCCCGGGGTTTCGCAGAGCAGCCAGCGTCTGAGCCGGATCTCCGGAGTCCACGGCCTCATTGATCGCCTGGATGGACTGCGAGACTGCAGATACAAACACAAACATCAGCCGAGAGCAAGATGTTCTGCAGTCTCACATATGAGATAGGTCCAGTAAGAAAAAGTGTGTGTGTGTGTGTGTGTGTGTAAGAGTGTGTGTGTGTGTGTGAGTGTGTGTGTGTGTGTGTGTGTGTGTGTGTGTGTGTGTGTGTGTGTGTGTGTGAGTGTGTGTGTGTGTGTGTGTGTG
>JAQMCX010000001.1:28726381-28744496 GCA_029814765.1 Acanthurus leucopareius
CACACACACACACACACACACACACACACACACACACACACACACACACACACACACACACACACACACACTCTCTCACTGCAGTCTGAGGTTCAGTTTCTTTATTAAGAGGACGCAGATCGAACATGTGACTCGGTCGCTTCACGCTGTCGGTCAGAAAAGGTCCGCTGGTTTCCATTTCTGCGTCTCTGTGATGGATTTCTACTTTTACCATCGAGACACCGTCTTGATTCAACACGACTGACACATCGCTGCTAGTGACTGTTTCTGCTGCTGCAGGAAACACACACACACACACACACACACACACACACACACACACAAGCAACATCTGCCCACTTTTCCACATGAAGACAAAACTTCCACCAAAAAAATGCCAGAAATGTGACCGACGGATATTTTTAACTGTGTCAAAATGTTTCCGTTGAAGTGGCTTGATTCCATTTTCTCATCATACAAAAACCACAACAAGACCTCAGCACTGAACCACGAGCTGCAGTTCTGCCTGACCACACCTAGATGGCGCACTCTGTCTGTGTTCAAACGAAGCTGCAGCTGGTTGCAACTTGCTGCTGCTGCTTTCTAGAGCCCCGTAAATCAGCCCCTCCCCCTCTGAGCGTCCCGCCCCTTCATGTTGTGCTGCAGGGCAGACGATAGGAGGTGTGTGTGTGTGTGTGTGTGTGAAAGAGGTGGGCGGGTAAGACTGATACCTGATCTTGTAGATTGCTTATGCAACAGTGAGGGAGGGGCGGGGGTGGGGGGTGGGGGGGGTTAGCTGGCAGTTAAACATCTGCAGCAGCAGGTCAGATGAGCTCCGTCTTTATAGTAAATAAAGCCGGAGCTGCTGCGGCGGCGCTGATGAGTGTTTGTACGTTTGCACTTGGCAACTTTAATTGGTGTTTGCAGATGATGAGTCACAGCGGCTGGTGGGTGGCGGGTGGTGGGTGGAGGGTGGAGGGTGGAGGGTGGCGTTAGACAGGGTGTGTCGCCAGAGAGAAGAGCAGGGCAGGAGGACTTGGATGGAGTTTGTGTGGTTCATCATGAGCAGATCATGGAAAAAAAGAGGAAGTGAAAGCTGAAGAGAAAGGGGGGGGTGGGGGGGGGGTTGGCGTTGGCCAGTTGATGAACGATTTTTATTTAATTCTTCTTCTTCTGCACCTTTATTTTCTCACTTCCTCCGAAACTGTGAGCTCATTCATGTATCTTTAGGAACACAGAACAGAGCAGGTCTGGACTGAACGTCTCCAGCTCTGATTGTGAGGTGATAACAATCTGAGGGGGGGGGACTTCAGTGGGCTTCATTCGGCGTGTTAGTCAGCAGGGTCTGGGCGGGACTTCCTGCCGTTCATCAGAGCATGTTCCTCCAGTCTGAGCCGACTTCTGCTGACTAACTGTTGCAACACTGCAGAGTCAATGAGGCAACGACGAGAAGCCAGAAACAAACCGAACAGCAGCTGAAAACACAAGTTCAGATGATCTTTCTGCAAACCCCCCCTGACGCCAGATCACCTGGAAACACCTCCCTGTCCTCCTCCTCCTCCTCCTCCTCCTCCTCCTCAGTGGATCCCACCTGGCATCCCCATCATTCCCTCTCAGCAGAGCAGGAAAACCTCATCAGCTCCGACCTTTTGGAAACCCAACAGGAAGCTCACGCAGGTCTGACAAAGTCTTCAGCGCGTCACTTCTAACAGCCACATTAACCAATCAACAGCCAGAGCCCGGTGTGTGTGTGTGTGTGTGTGTGTGTGTGTGTGTGTGTGTGTGTGTGCCCATGGGTATGGCTCATTTAATGTGGCCGTCAGCTTTCTGTCCTTTTATGGAAGCGAATGACGGAGGCCGGCCTTGTTATTTCCTTCGCCTGTGAAATCTGCAGGAAAATAGTTTGGCTTTTTTTTCCTCTCCTGCCTTTTTTCCTTTTTTTGGCTTCTTATTTTTTTTCAGGGTGTCGTTCTGAAAGTGTGTCGGGTTCCCACACGATGTATTAAAGGTAACAGAAGCCCGTTGGCATGCTCGGCGGCGTGTTGCGTTGTCCCACACTGATAAGAGACTTCCTTTATCTTTATTTACACAGAATGAAAACAGACTCCGTCCTGAAATGGACACACCGAGAACTTTTCTATTTACAGACCTTCTCCTGAACAAATAAGTGGAAGTTTTAGGTTATAAATTGTGTTTATTATGAGTTTTCGCCTCGTGTGTGTGTGTGTGTGTGTGTGTGTGTGTGTGTGTGTGTGCTGAAAAGACTGCCTACAGTCTGACCTCACCGAGGCTCTGCTGACCTTTGCCTCTCCTACGACAGGAAAAACCCCCAAACATGGTTCTCTTCCTGAAACTTATGCAAATATACTGCACACACACACACACAGATACACACAGATACACACACACACACACACACACACACAAGAGCCAAATTCATCAGCTCGACTCATTGGTGTAAAGATAACAAATGCAAATGAGTCAGAGAGAGCAGATCTGCTGCTCTTCAATGAGTCTGTCTGTCTGTCTGTCTGTCTGTCTGTCTGTCTGTCTGTCTGTCTGTGGATCAGAGGCATCAAACCTGGAGAGTTTCAGACAGACAGGTAAGACAGAGACGGACAGTAAAAGATACAGTCGGCAAGTTGGATAGAGGCAGACAGACAGGAAAGGTACAGACAGACAGGTTAGATGCAGACGGACGGGTCAGATACAGACAGACAGGTCAGACACAGACAGACAGGTCAGATGAAGAAAGACAGGTCAGATACAGACAGACAGGTCAGATGCAGACACAAACAGTTGGGTAAAACACAGACAGACAGGTCAGATGCAGAAAGACAGGTAAGATACAGACAGACAAGTAAGACACAGACAGACAGGTCAGACACAGACAGACAGAAGAGGTACAGAAAGACAGGTCAGACACAGACAGACAAGTTAGACACGCACAGACAGGTCAGATGCAGACAGACAGGTCAGATGCAGACAGACAGGTTAGACACAGACAGACGGGTCAGACACAGACAGACAAGTTAGACACAGACAGGTTAGATGCAGAAAGACAGGTCAGACGCAGACAGACAGGTCAGATGCAGACAGACAGGTCAGACACAGACAGACAGGTCAGACGCAGACAGACAGGTCAGACACAGACACGTGTGACAGGAAGTGGGTGAGAGAAGTGATGATCACACGATGACATCAGCGGTCTGATGGTGTCATGCGGCGCTCAGAGGTCTGAGTCACATGGTGGATTTCTGTGACCACGATGGATCCGGACTCACACTGACGGCACACAGACACATCTGTTCACATCTGCTCAGCCTCTGGCTGTCTCACTGACCGAGAGGGGGGTTTCACTAACGATCTACTTCTAAAAAAAAAAAAAAAAGTAAATACTTTTATTCAGCAGCAGCAGCCTGCAGAGAGCGAACATGTGACACCCGCAGTCACAAAAACATCAATCTGAGAGTTTTATCACTAATTTATGATAAAAACGCTGAACTTGGAAACATCTGAGCTGCTCTCCGGCATCTCACGGTCTGAACCGGACTCAACGCGGAACAGCAGCACATGTCTGACCCCTCGCAGCTCCTTTATGAAGGATTCAGCCTCTTTTTACACTCAAACTTCAGCTCGAGTATCTACGTTCATTAGAACAGTTAACACACCTGCACGTATCACCTGTGCGGTCGCATCACATACAACCGGGACAACTTCCAGCTGTGTGAGCTGCAGTGAGACGCCATCAGACGCTGGACGCAACCGTGACATGCAGCTGTTTGCATGAAGAGTTTGCACAAAGCTCACTGGGAAACTACAGACACGAGACAGGATGAGAGTGTGTGTGTGTGTGTGTGTGTGTGTGTGTGTGTGTGTGTGTGTGTGTGTGTGTGTGAGCCTTACGTGAGCCTTCTCCCTGCGGGCCTCCAGCAGCTTGTCGTGGTAGTGCTGAGCCACAGACGGGTCGACGTCGGTGAGCTTGGCTGAAGGGTTCTGCAGCATCGCCAGCGTCTTCATGGGGTCGCCTTCGTCCAGGGCTTCGTTGATCTGGCCGATGGCGGCGATACCTGCAGAGGTGAACGCACGGACCAATCAAAACTCTGTGAGCCTGTGATCACAGGGAAGAAGGGAGCGGCCATTTTTGCAGTTTTTGCAGGACGGGTTGAACCTCTTGCTGAAGGAGTTTTTATTGTATATTGTTTAAAAAATCCATTTGTTTTAAAGATGTTTACCGTTAAACTTCGGCTACGTTTCCTTTTAGCATTCAAGCTTTTAACCTTTTGGATCATTTTTACCTGTTGAAGCTCAAACTAAAGTGACTGAATACGTCTGCGGTGTGTAGTCAGTGTGTAATCAGTATGCAGGTGTTGCTTTTCATTGATTTTTCATTGATTTTTTGACACAGATGGAGCGTTCGGGTGCAAATGGCTGCGAGCGAGCTAGCGTCCGTCTCTTACGTTCGTGCTCCTCCTGCACCGTCAGGTTGACCTGGTCGATGCAGGCCTGGATGTCGTTCCAGGTCAGATAGTCGCTGCCTTCCTCTCTGGCTGCAGCTTTCAGACGCATCAGTTCGTCCATGTACCTGAGAGACACACACAGGTGAGGCAACGCGTCAACAAACACACACACAAAACATCACTGCCGCTGACTCCTGATGTGTGTGTGTGTGTGTGTGTGCTCACCTCTGTGCGTATTCGTCCTCCACATTGCTGAGTCCGGTGACGGTGCTGGACAGCTGTTTCCACAGGGCGGCTCGATCTCCGACGTCCAACGCCTCGTTCATCAGCACCACGGATGACAGCATCTCCACGGCGACCAGCAGCTCGGGGTGAGACAGCGAGCCCTGCGGGACCAAAGACACGGACACACGGAGACACCTCATCTGTCAAACCGGCAGACAACCGGAGGCAAAGAGCTCGCCGATCTGCGACGTCAAACAGGAACTAAAGCAACCGATGAGTCAGTGATGCGGCTGTTCATCATGACGGATTAGAGCGGCACGCTTTTAAAAATGGCTGGAAACGTTAGCGGCCGTCTTTAACTCACCGTGACGTCTTTAATCTGCTTGTTTCTTTACAACCAACAATCCAGATTCCAAAGATATTTCATTTATAATTCTATAAATCTGGAAAATCTTCACATTTTTCCAAATATACCAACAATCGTTTGGTGTTTGTGCTTTGACTGATCCTTCCAGATCTGTGAAAATCTGCCACTTTTTAAATCAGCAGGCTGGTAGAGGTGTTTCCTTCACTTTGGCTCAAAGTTTTATCAGGTGAACATTTCTGATAAACGCTTATCGACGGCGAGCGGCAGGTAAACAAACCGCACCTGCGTTCAGACGAACTGTATAAACGTCAGCGTGGGAACGACTGGAGATAAGCTTCTTCTCTTTCAGGTCCACTGCTTCTGTAATTTCACCTCAGAAGTCACATGGTTGGTCTTTTTGGACGATGCAGATGTGAGCTCAGCGTTTGCAGCTGTGTGTGTGTGTCGGTGTGTGTGTGTGTCGGTGTGTGTGTGTGTGTGTGTGTCGGCGTGCACCTCTGCGCTCTGCTGCTGCAGGCAGGACAGCTCTCTCTGGTAAAGGTCTGCAGCGCTCGGGTAAACCTCCGGCAGCTGAGCGTCCTGGTTCATCAGCTCCTCCACCGTCTTCTCGGGGACGCCGGCTCTGATGGCGCCGTTGATGCGTTCCACCGCCTTCAACACTGCACACACACACACACACACACACAGAAAACACACATGCACGGGTCAATCATACGAAATAAAGATGTTATACTGGTGAGAAGTTCGTGACAGGTGCGTACTCTTCAGGTAGCCTTCTGCGATCTCATTGGCCACGTCCACGCCGCTCTGCAGCTCGTCCTTGCTCAGCGCTTCTCCAGGAGCCGCCTGCTCTTTATTCTCTCGGTCGGCCTGCAGCTGTTTGAGGTACCAGCTTTTGTTCTGGACCTGCAGGTTCTGGACGCCCATGGCTTTGAGGGCCTCGTACAGCTTGTCCTCGTCTCCACTCAGCAGCGCCTGCTCGGCCGCGCTCAAGGCGTTGCTCACTGTGGAGGAAAGGTCGACATTTCACCGCTGCGCCATGGAGACCGAGGCCGGGTAGGAGATCAGTAAATAAAAGTGTGTGTGTGTGTGAGTGTGTGTGACCTACCGTTGACCTTGTTGACGTTGCCCTGGATCTCAGCCTGGGTGAGCAGCTCGTCGTAGACGTCCCTCTCCGCCTCTGCGTTCTCCATCTGCTGTCAGAGCCGAATCACAAAAAAAAATGTGAGAAAAAAAACACAAAAGCAGGAAACTTGGGCAGTAAAATCTGTCAGCGCTCAAATAAAAATAACGTGTTTCCTTTTCCAGGAGGCACTTCTGTTCTTCTGTTCAGAGAGTTTCTGCTCTTTTATCTGCTTTTCTTACTTTCAAAACAACAAACTTTTTCATTTCAAATCATAAAACGTTCACGTCTTTTAAAAATCTGCTGATAAATCTGTCAAAAGAGGACGAAAAGCTTTTATCCGTCTCTCCGTCTCCCGTCTGTCCGTCTGTCTGCCACAAGTCTTAACTGTAGCTGTTGTTTTAATGTCAAAGCTTCAGGCTGTTTTTCCAATTATTTTCTAATCAAGAGGAGACGGTTTTCAATCAGCTGGGCCTTTTACAGTCGCTGCCTCGGGTCGCACTTCTTTTCCAGGACGTTTTAACCTTTTCAAACTCCGCCCTCAGACTTCGTACCCGTTTGCGTGAGTTGGCCACCTTCTCCCCTTTGGCGCGGTACAAGGTGTCGTGGTACTGCTGAGCACACTTGGCGTCCAGGTTGATCAGCATGGCGTTGGGGTTCTGCATGGCGGCAATCGTGCCCTCCGGGACGCCCTGATCGATGGCCTCGTTGATGGCGATCACAGCGGCGTGCACTGAGGACGGAGGAGGAGACGGAGAGCAGGGTTCATGAGAACTGTGAGAGCTTTAACTGATCTACAGCTGATTTTAAAATGTGTTGTTTCAGGAGGGTTTGAGGACAGAAAGTTCAGTCCAGCTGTTTCCCTTCTTCTTTAGCCTACATGCTAAGCTAAGCTAAGCTAAGCTAAGCTAAGCTAACAGTGTCCTTCCTGCAGCTTTTTACTCAACAGACAAACACAAGAGAGCTGTCAATCAAACATAAATAATCCTCTTTTCCTCAAAAAATCATCTTCCATTATTCTGTCTTGTCTGAATCTGCTGGAGTTTGTTGAAAAATCAGCACCAAGTTACCTTCAGCAGTCTGCAGTGAATCCTTAAGTGATAAGCAGTGATTTTAAATAATAAAACTGCTTTTTTTAATGAATAGATTAAAAAAATCTGGCTCTAATCACTGAAACAACGAAACTTTAAAGTTTAAAGCCAAAGAGTTGAAGCAGTCGTCTTTGAAATTTGAGGCAAATCTGTGTTTTTGAGCGTTTTATTGAAACAAATTTAATAATTTTAGCTGTGAGATAAAAAGCGTCTGTGCATTAAATTAAAATATAATAATAAAACTGTCTTTTATTGTTGTTTGACTCATCATATTCTGATTTGTGTGGAAAATACAACAGAATTTTAGATGAATTTGTGCATAAAATGATGCAATAAAACAGGAAACTGAAGGTTTTCTTGGACCTTCAGAGGTTTGAGGTCATTTGTATCTGTTTCATTATGAGCAAACAAAACCATGTAATCTGCACTTAATCAGGCCCCCCGCCCTCGCCGTGACATCAGAGCCCCCCCCTCACATGCAGCCTCGTCCACAGACAGCTCATTGGCCAGGATCCCGCCGATCTTGCTGAAGGCGGGCATCTGGATGCCGTACTTCTCCAGCTCGCTCTTCATGTTGTTGATCTCCTCCTCTGTGAGAAGAGACAGAAGCTGCAGATCAATGCACGGAGGTGTAAAAAAAAAAAACAAAAAGGGGGGAGTGGGAGAGGACGGGGGGAGGGGGAGGGGGGAGGAAGTGGGAGGCAGGCTGTTCCTGGCTCATGTGTGATAATCTGATTTCTCTCTCCGGCAGCCGAGACAGGAAAAGCTTCTCATAGTCACTAATGACTTTCACATTTCCAGAAGCTCCTGCTGGAAAAAAACCGGCTGCTCAGTCAGACACATGCAACAGGCTGCAAACTGCACGTCAACTCCGGCTAACACGCAGATATCTGCATCACTCCGGACCTCAGATCACTTAATTGGGTTAACGGGGATGGAAGGGGGGGGAGACGGACGAGCAGACTTACCGGTGAAATCTACTTTTCCATACAGATCCTGGATCTGTGGAGCCAGGCCGAGCTTGAACAGGTACAGGCTGCATGAAGGACGGAGGGACACCACAGAAGAAGAACGTCACACAGAAACAACAGAGAATCAAACACAGATTAACACAGATTAACACAGATGAACACAGGATGGTCTGCTCCTGCATGTTTTCAGAACAGTGACAGCAGAGCAGCAGATGTTTGAACGCTGATGTTGCTGTGAAGCTGCAGATGGAAAAAAAAAGTCCAAACACACACGAAAGACGAACCGTTCGTCATCATTTGTTTATCTACTGATACGAAGCGACAGAAACCCATAAAAACTGTGCTGCTTTTCAGGAAGTTAAAGAGCATCAGGTTAAAAGTTAACAGACATTAGATGTGACATTAGAGGTCGAAGAGAAAGAGGAAGAAGAGCGAGAAGAAGGAGGACAAGAAGAAGCTTGCGGAGTCAAATTCTGCTTCTCGCTTCAACCTGAATTCCATAAATTACGTGACATATTTTGTGCTTGATAATCCGTCATGTTACAGCGTTTCTTCTGACAGATGTCCGAGAAAATAAACTACATGTTTCAGATTTGACATTTTTAAGAAGAAAACTTTTGCAGCATCACAACAACATCAGGTCGGGTTGTTTGTTTCCTGTCGTTTTTTAAAGCAAAAACAGTTAATGAGCATTTTTCTGTGGCATCCGGCTGTTACTGGCTTGTGTTTGGGCCGATCACACACACACACACACATACACACACACTCACACACACACACACACACGCCATGCCTGTGCTCTGTTACCTGAGGTGGAAACGCTCTATTAAAACAAACCTTCAACCACTGAATGCCTTTCTGCTGAAAACCGGCGCTGTTCACCTCGTAAAAACGTCACAAAAAAACACACACTTCAGCGCGTCATGTGACCCGTTTGAGTTCTCACACAAAGAGGCATTCACTGGATCCTACACACACACACACACACACTTTAACACGAAACTCACTGCTGTTGTTTGTTAGACAAACAAGCAGAAGACTCAAACCAGATGATTGTGTGTAGAACTCACACACACACACACACACACATAAACACACACACACACACACATAAAAACACACACACACACATGCAGCTTGAGGTCTGATTGTGCAACGAAACACATGCGAGGACGAGCAGAAACAGAGAGGATACCTGAGTGCATGTATGCAGTAGATGCAGCGCGGCATGTTCTTTCTGTCATATATGTCTGTGGTTTCAGGGTAGAAGATCTGGAAAACACACACACACACACACACACAGAGTGAATCAGAGCAGCTCCTCCCAGCGTGTCCCAGCATGCACGCAGGAGTGATCCGTATATTCGCCCAAACGTCGGATTGCACAACGTAAATGTGCATCCACACGTTCCGGCTGCGTCTCTGCAGCTGAAATGGAACTTTTCTGACGTTTCCTGCTGCTGATATTTTGGGCTCAAACTGAACGTTTCTTGCCAACGTAGTGACGAGTTTGCAGAGTTTCCTCAGAGTTGAATCACGGAAAGTTCTCAGAAAAGCATTTTTGTGTTATAAAAGGCCACTGTTTGCTTTTTTTTTAAGGGTCTGCAGCCACTTAAAGGAGCATTTCAGAGTTTTAACGGTGAAAAATCTGCTGCTGGTTTTTACAGAAACCAGTTTAAAGCTTCCAATGAAGCATTAACACCTCGGCCATCTTGGTTTTGTGGAGCCTGAAGTGGCCATATTTGGAGGAGAGGGCGGAGCTGGGAGGGACACGCATCACACGGCCGCGCCCTCAATTTAAACCATGATGTCATTTGAATGAGCCGGTTCTGTGAAACCCCCCCCCATTCAGCCTGAATGAACAGGGAAGTTATTTCAACTCAAACTGTTTGTTTCAGACTGTAAACATGTTTTATTTCTGCTGTAAAGTTCAGAGTTGAAACACGTCGATGTGTTTACTCTCTGTGTTTGGTGCCTGATTCAAGCGGCCATTCGAGGAACTTGAGTTTTTCTCACTTCCTCTTTGAGTTTTAAGCCTCAGAGGTTTAATCCCTGATATCTGCTGACTCTTCTTCTCTCAGCTGGCTTTAATTCATTTCACCACAATATGAAAATCAACTCGCGCTGAATGGAAACTTTGTCTGAGGCAGAAAATCCACTTTGACTACGAGTTTGTTGCCTTTTTTGTTTAGTCAGAATGATAATAAAGCCACATGGAAAACAGTTTAACGCTGTTTCCGCTTATTTTTACTGTTCTGATGTCAGAAGTGGAGAAAATCTGGCACCTGGAGCTTTTTTTGAAGGTCAAGTTTTAAAATAAACCATTGAAACTTTTTACAACTTTTATTAAAACACATTAAAACTTAACCAGGCAGATTCATTCTAATATATATATTTTTTATTGTTGCACTGCAAAATATAGTCCTAAAAAACATAGTCCTGTGACGAGAATTTACTTTACCTTAATTAAAAAATAAATTCCCTGCATGTTTGTTATTTTTAAACTGCTGTAATCCTGTAAAACCAACATGTTCATTTGAGGCAAAAACTCCTGAACCAAATACATTTAATGCTTAAGTTCATTTACAAAAACACGTGTGAATAAATGAATAACTGCATGAACATAACTATAAATAAACACCGTTAGTACTACACAACATAAAACCAAGATTGTAGAGAGAATTTCCATTTATCTGATTGAATAATAAATTAAATTAAATGAATTAGATTGAAAAATTATGATAAATTGAATAATAATATTAAGGAAACACTTTTCTGACTCTAACTTCAGCTGCAGATACATTTGATGCAACAGACAGTATTTTGTGTGTTTGTACATGTGTGTGTGCATGTGTGTGTGTGCATGTGTGTGTGTGTGCTCACCTTGGGCAGTCCCTTCTCCGACATGGCGTTGAGCCACTGGATGACGTTGTCTGTGTGTCTGAAATGGAGACCCGTCGCCTGCGAAGAGAAACCGAATCAAACAGTTTAAACTCAGAGAACTGAATCCAGTTTCATTCACACTGACAACAAGAGCTCGAAACCGGATTCAGCTTCAGGTTACGACACGAAGCAGGAAAACACACACTGACTGACCGTCACAATATCTAATAATTCAATCTTAAACTGACATTATGGAGATTAACAGCTTCTTTTTTTCAAATCTCCATAAAAGGCAGGAGAGGTTTTTTTTTTTGTGGTCTAAAAACTCGGCTTCGAACCAGTTTGATCTGAAAACCGACTCGACTGACACTTCCTGCTTTACAAACCACGACCACGATGAGCAGAGACGACGGCTCAAACAAGCAAAGATGTTTTATTTTGGCAGCAACTTTCCCTCAAAAACACTTCACTTTTTAAACTTCAGGGTTTTAATATGAGTAAAACTGGATTCAACCTGTTTTTTACCTCATTGTTTTGCATTATGTGAGAAAACCTGCTGTGATATTTTCAAAATAAAACACAACTCTTCAGTTCAGAGCCAAATATCTACAAAATAAAAGCTCATAATGATCTTCAGAGGAGGATCAGCTGAACTTCACCTATTAAATTTACTATTTCAGAGTCTGAACAGGTGATTTTTAACATGATTTTTCACCTTTTCAGGTTTTTCTCCTTAAAAACAAATATCTTTACATTACTTTATTGGGGAAATGAGAGAAACTTCGCCGTTATTGGCTGAAACAGCAGAACGTTGAATCAGATCTCCGACTGACATTTACAGAGTTTGACTTCACTGACTTGGAGATGAATTTAATAGAAAAAAAACTGTGTATTTCTGAGGTATAAGTCCAGAAGTTGTCACCTTGTAACGCGTCTGCTCGCGGTCGTAGATCTTCTTGAGGGAAACGGTGTGAGGAGCGAAGAAGTTTCCCAGTTTGGCCAGATAGACGCCGTTCCTGAGCCCCTCCTCCAGCTCCGTGGTGGGGGGCAGCTCCTCGTCCAGACAGGCCTCCATCCATCTGCAGGAGGAGAAACAGGAGGAGAAACATCACACATCAGAGTCCACACAGGGAGGAAACACACTGCGTGGTTCACCTGGTTAGTTTTATTTACAACAGCATCGAATCACAACACGAGTTCCCTCAAAGTGTTTTAAGATTTCTGCTGCTAAAACGTCTGCAGCAACTTTTTTTTTTATAAAAGCCGCAAGACGCTGATGAAAGAACTTCAAAAAGATCTGATTTCAACAGGAGAGTCCTGAAAACAGGAAGCAGGGTTTCATTAAAGCTACAGTTGATATTTTCAAATTAAAGGCACGTGCTCTTTTATGGTGTGAAGACTCATAAGTTCTGCAGTTGTTTCAGGCGGCGAGCCGTTCGGAAATAAAACTGAAATCAACTCAGTCACATCTGAAGCAAAGTGCACAGAGGAAAGCAGAGGTGCGATCTGTGCATGCTGCTGTCAGCGAGCGAACGCAGCAACAACTGCATCTCAGACTGACGAGAGGCTGAAAAAAAGGCAACTTCAGGTGGTGAATTTTAAGATTTAAGCAACAACAAACAACAAGAACGAATAAATGATAATAAAACTAAGATTTAAAGAAAGATGAGGCGCTCAGTAACACATAAATATACTATTTGCTAATTTTTTTGACATCTTCTCAGTTAAAAACAGTCATTTGCCTTCATGCCTCTTGTTTTTTCTCATGATTTACTTGCAAACAGTCAAACTCGTCCGTCTGCAGCTTCGGGACGGTAAACACCTGACAAGGCCTGTGGCTTCCCAGCATTCCTCAGCACAAAAAAAAAGTTCCCAGCATTCCTCACATGTGACATTTCATTTCTTTTAGGTCATATTATCGTGGAGTCACATTCCTGCCATGTGCTTCAGTTGGGCTCAGGGCCACAGAGGAGACGTGCTGAGCTCCAGCCCGGCCGACTGGATTCCACCGCCACCGCTGTCCGGCAACCAGTGAAACCAGCGGAGTCTGAACCAGGAAACGGTTCATCCTGGTTCATCTGCTTTCATTCAGACTTCAGTCTGTTTATTTAAAGGGAGGAGCTGCATCTTTCTGCTTCGCTGATCAAATCGATCTGACTCAGTTCTGCTTCAGTTGCTGATTTCAAAGACAGATTTCTGACAGATAAAAGAGAAAAGCTTCATTTGCAGAAGCTTCATGAGCCTGTAAACAAACTGCGTCTGCACAGTTCGACGGCCTGTCAGCGAAGACAACCCGTCTGATAACAGTCGTCCCTCCACAGCTGCATTCTGGTCCATTTCCTGCTGATTTGAGTGTTAAACTTTCATCATCTACACTGATTTTCTCTGCAGGTTCACAATCTGCTCGACTGTCAAGGATCCAAACACAAACAGACAGATTTTTAGACGCATCATGTTGTTTTTCTTGCAGATTTTTATTGTTGCAGCACTGCAAAGGTTCTTCCTTTAATACATGAGAAGATATTAAGATAAAGTTTGAATAAAACAAACTAAGCAACACAGATTTAGACACTGCAGAAGAAGAGATTTCCTCCACTGAGATTTCTTCTTTATTTCACTTTATTTTAGGTCACTTGAGCCTTTTCTTATTTAATTTTATCGTTAAAAAAAGATGAGAAAAGTCTTTTAATTCATTCCCGACGTTCTGCAGCTGAATTAATTATAAAATGTGAATCTTACTTTGATGTTTCTTCAATCTTACAGGAATATTTGTCTTCTTATAAAGTTAAACAGCTAAATTTCATGAAGAGAGCTCAGTTTTTTCTGCGCAGTAACAGACGGTGAAGCCTGCACTGCTTCATTAAACAGACCATCAGCTCTGATTATGAAAACCTTGAGTTTATCATCGGCTGTGAGGAATTTCACAGCGTGAGAGCCGACGAGAGGGAGGTCAAACTCGACCTTCTGGAAAAAAAATAAATAAAAAGGCAAACAGTCTCTCCCTCTTTTCATCTGCTTGGAAAACACTCCCACTCGTCTCTAACTAAGGTCTTTGTCAAGCAACAACAAGGTTAACTATATCCTGAGTGAGATTAAAAGATTCCTTTCCTCCTGCTGACAGACCCTCTTACACACACACACACACTCTCACACACACACACATATTTGCATGACTAAAGCTGTGAGGACCTTCAATGAAACTCAAACTATTCTGAACACAAACCTCGACTCTTTTCCTGAAGCTGAGCCTCGTTTTCAGAGACTTTTCTGACTTTTTCTGTTCAGAAGTTTGATGTTTTTCATGTAAAATACATTTTTAAAAAAACACACATTTAGCTTCGCAGTGCACACACAGGCCAGCGAACCACCAGCTGAAACAACTTCCCTCCCAGGAAGTCGTGACATGGGGCTTCCAAACAGGCCGGCTATTGAGGGCGACGTGACCGACCCCCGGCGCGAAGCTCGGGCCTGCCAGCCGGGAACAAGCCCCTCCTTTCACTCCACGGCGGAGCAGTGAAAGGCTCCATAAAGACTGCTAACTAATGGCTCTTTTATCAGGGCTACACACCCTTTTCCAGGCCAGGACAAACACTGACACACCCTCCACTTAACCCCCTGAGAACATCAGCTATGAATGGGATTTTTAAAATGTCAACAGCTGGATTCCAACAGCGGTGGAGAGCAGCCAACAGGACTCCAACACAATGAGAAGCATGACGACGATCAATAAGAAGAGCTGGAAACATGACAGAAGCGTCTGGTATCTGCAGCAGGAGTACTCGAGCTGAACAACCAAAGAAAACACGTCAGACAAGATCGATGAAGCAGCGAGAGCATCACGCTTCAGGACGAGCTGTCTGACGGCGACGCTGCGTTCGAGTCATTCCACACAGAACATACAGAGCAGCTGAGAGGAACAAACATCTGCATCTGCTGTAGCTTTTCATTTTTCATGTATCTGCTGTGTTTAAAATGGAGGCAATAAGACTTTTAACTCTCGAAATGAAGCACGAACACAAGAACAAGCCTGTACTTCAGTCAACTGAACAGAAACAAAACAAAAGAGTTCAAGTTTCAGCAAAGTTCAGTGAACATCACCCAAAATTAACAAATAAAATGCAGAATTTACTCCAATAGAATCAATAAAAAAGGGGCTTGTATATCTTCTATAGTTTATTTTAAAGCCAATTTAACTTTTTAATGAACTGCTGCAAATATATTCCACAAAAAAGCTAATTAAGATACATTTCCATTTAAACGTGACTGTTATCTTTTAGAAATGTGTGCACTTTAAGGTTTTAACGAAGGCCCAGTCGGTGTATGATGTGTGTGAAACGAAGCATGAGACAGTTTTGATTGAGAAAACTAATAAAACCTCAATTAAAACATGAAAAAATGGGCTGTTGTCCGTTGTGGGATTACTAACAGGAAACACGCTCAGACTCCAGCAGGATGTTTCCGTCACTTTCCGTCTCTGGATCAATAACGTCTCGCTTATTGAGTTAAACATTCTTTTTATAACAGGAATCAAACAGCAAGCTGTAATACCGGAAAACCCGGAAACACACGGCGTCATTATCTGCTCCCTCCTGAGATTCCTGTGTGCTGACAGGAAGCTGGAGTCAGAGCCGAGGTCAGAGGTCAGTCTCATAGGAAGAGGTCTGCTACTGACCGCTGTCTCTGCAGGAAAACACACGGACGCCTCGCCAGCAGCCGAGGAACGTCCTCGGATCTGCTGCACGGGATTAAAACACGACGCTGCAGCTTCACCTGCAGCTTCACCGAGACGACGGCTCAGATTTGTCATCTTTTAATCGTGTTTAACGCGTGAAGATGAAGTTACACACTTCCTCTTTCCAAGGTTTCACTCTTAGTCAAAGGAAATTAATGTTTAATTGCATCTCTGCAACGTTCAGCATCAATAACCAGGTCACGGTGCTGCAGGACGCATTGTTCTCTCGTCCCTTTCACTGTTTCACTGTTTCACTGTGTCATTGTGTAAATAAGTCGGGTCAGTTAAGAAACAATGACAGTTTGTGTGTTAGCGTGCCGCTAGCTAATATGTCCTAAATCCAACCATCCACTGATCTGAGAACTGTGACGAGATCTAAATCTGACTAAAACTGTTATTTGCCATTTAAATGACGACATTTCCCTGTAAAATTCCACATTAATAACTGAACCAGCATCATTAAGAAATGTTTTTTTGGCCTGCAAGTTACCAAAATGCTAGCCATGCTAACCGTGCTAACAGCAGGCAGCAATGCTCTGCACATGGAAGCTGTCACATCAGGATCATCAGATGCTCTTTTCCACATCAGCTGCATAATCGACCGTAGTTGAACTGGAATAACACGGCTGAAGTTCTGCTCAGTCACGCTTTTTATTTCTGCATCAACACTCAGTTTAACAGCTTTCTGTCATTTTCTGTCATTCATGAACTCACTGTCACAGACACCACAGAGACGACATAAAGGGAGAGTTTAACAGACATTAAATCTTCTTAAAAACCCAAAAATGCTGCAGACAAACAGAAGAAGTCCCAAAAAACTCAACATGTAAATGAGAAAAACACATAAAAGCTTAAATTAATTCATCATCATCACCGCTGAAGCTTTTTTTTAATCACATCTGTCTGACGCAGTTAAAAAAAAAAAAAGGTGTTTCTGTGGGCGAGCAGACGGTAAACGTTAGCATGCTGCTCACTCAACATTTCCTGTTTCGGTTTCAAAATAAAAAAACCTCCCTGCGATTTCTTTTCACTGACATGAAGCTGCAGTCGAAGGTTTGTTCAAGTCACAGGAAGCTGATAAATACTCAGTTACTTTTCTGAAACTACTGTTTGACTTTTATTGGCTCTGTTTTTCTGCTGAATATCTTCTGTTTCTGAACTGTTTCAGACAGAAAAGCAGTTTGAATTCGTCACCTTCACTCTGGGAAATCATGATGATTATTGCTCCACTTTTTTCCTGTTAAACTCATAAACTAACATGTGAATCTTCAGCAAACACGACGCCGGTCGCAAAGAAACGAACACAAACTAAACCTGAAAGACACAAACAAACACAACAAAGATGAAACATCACATTAATAGCTGGTTTCGTCTCGTTGGGATGTGTGTCACTGCCTGTCAGGTGAAAAGGCCTCCAGCTTTAAACCTTAAACCCGAGCTCAGGCGACGTATGAACCCCACCCACCATTTAATCCTCAGTTAAGCCGAGGAAACACCCCGACCGACATGAAAACCCTCCTCAGTGATGCAAGTCTGACCGGAAACAGGCCCGACGAGGACGAACGTCAGGCTCGTTTCGGCCTGAAGTGTGGAAGAAAGCAGGAAACGTGAACAATCAGCCTTCATTTCTCCACAGAGTGCTGCTCCGCTCCGCCACGTCACCGACGACGTGAGGACATTGTGCCTGAAAAGAAAAGAGCAGGAAGGGCAGCGTGTCCACAAAACCTGCAGAGGGAAATCATATTTAATGAGGCTTATCTGCCATCAGCACAGAGTCAAGGTTCACATGTTAGCGACACACACACCTCCCTGTTTGTTCTGCTTTCTGTTCTACTGAAAACACACACACACCTTTTCAAATCTGATCAGCAAAGGCTGAATTTTTAAGACAAATTCGTCTGAAAATGTCTTAAAAAACTGGATTTAACACCAAGCCAGACGTCTCTTACAATCCAGCAGGAAATCAAAGCCGAGTTTCAGGAAAAAAAAGAGAAAAAAAACGCCGCTGGGAAAAAAAACACAAAAGAAGAAGATGAAAAAAAAAACACACACAAAGGAGAAAAACGACAAGCGGGAACACAAAAAAAGACGAGCCGGTGCCAAGTTGTCCATTACATGCTTTACTGCCACAGTGGAATCTGTGCACCAGCTGACCTCGTCCTCCAAACACTCACACACACACAGCAGCTGGACACACACACACTGTACTCACTGTGTGTGTGTGTGTGTGTGTGTGTGTGTGTGTGTGTGTGTGTGTGTGTGTGTGTGTGTGTGTGTGTGTGTG
>JAQMCX010000001.1:28746284-28762898 GCA_029814765.1 Acanthurus leucopareius
GTGTGTGTGTGTGTGTGTGTGTGTGTGTGTGTGTGTGTGTGTGTGTGTGTGTGTGTGTGTGTGTGTGTGTGTTAACTCTCGTCAGGTCCACTGAGGCTCCTCACTTCGTCCGCATCACTCAGACTTTTCACATCTGACTGAAAATGTGAGTCAGCGCTAAATCAATCAGCCAATTATCAATTATCTGACTGAAAGAGGCTCATTCAACGTCCATCTTTCTCGTCAATCACTGCATTTTTCATGTGAAATACTTGAGCCGTTACCTCCGAAAGTTTGAAATATGTGCAAATATCAGAGGATGAAAAGACATTTCTGTGTTTTTTGAGTTTTAAGATTGAAAAACATGTTTAACTTTCACAAACTGCAGCTTCTTAAACTTCAGGATTTGCTCATTTTTCCTGTTTAAAACCCTCAAAAGTTAATATCTTGCAGTTTTCAGGCTGTTGATCCAAAAAAAAACCCAAAATAACATTAAAAGAAGAAGTGAAACAGATTCTTAGACCTCAAATTAATAAATGAAAAGTCATGCTGACGAGCAGCAGCATCATGTCATTAAAGAAAGAGGCTGTTTGAGTCGATAAGTGATCAACGATTATAAAGATTAAGATGTAAAACTTTTATCTTCTATCAGCAGCAAACAGCATAAAATCCTTTCATTGTTACAAAAAAAATGTATCACATCTTTTTTAACCTTTTCTCTGGTTTCCTTCGGGTTTATTTTGACACTTTTCTCTAATAAAAGTGCAGCATTTATGAACGACTCTGTGACCTTTGACCCCGTTTGTGCAGCTGAGGACGATTCTCCGTCACATCTGTCCTGCAGAGTCACAGCTGTTTGACTCCTCACAGCGAAAAAACAGCTGAGATCTGAAGAGCTACAGCAGCAGAAAACCCTGCAGGTGATCAGGTGATCAGGTGATCAGGTAATCAGGTGATCAGGTGATCAGGTGGGGGTGACAGTCAGAGGGATGAAACTGCTGAGTCAGCTCTCTGCCAGCAGCAGGTTTCATCAGCATGCGGGAGTCAGAGAGCGTTCCCAGGCCGTGACGGGAATCCAAACCAGAAGAGTCACTTGTGGTCTCAGGTTGCACAGACGGCCAGGTGAGTGTGGAGGAGGGGCGGAGCCAGGATGTAACAGGACGGGAGGAGCGGGGGAGGGGTGGGGGGGGGCGGGCGATCCCTGCAGGGCCTTTATGGAGCGCTGATCCCTCTCTCTTTCATTCCCACATTCTCAGCTCGTGACCGCCGGGCCGTGTGACTCACACCTGTTTTCTTGGCGGCTCAGCAGGTAACGTTTACACGGCAACCCGAACGCGGCGCTCAGCAGCGCAGACGAGCACCTCAGAGACTCATTCAAAACAAAATAACGGTGTTTCTTCATGCGGTTTTGTTCCAGTTCTGTTGGTTTCTGTCTGGGTGACGCTGCAGACTGAGCTCACAAAGTGTTTCAAAGCAAACACGTCTGTTTGCACACATTTAAAAAAAACACAGGAGTGAATAAAAAATCTGATTTTCAGTGTTTTTAGACTCTTTCACATGATGTCAGCAGAGTTTACAGAAAGTCTGGGGAACTTGACAGGTAATAAAATTTAAATATTTACCTTTCAAAAGAGACAAAAACCATCCATGCTTTTAATTTACCTTCGATATGTTTTAATAGAGACTGTAAAGAGGATGAACTGGATTAAAGATTCGTCTTGGAAGGTTGTAGGTTTTAAAAACTGGACTAAATGTTTGGTAAAGTTGTTCACATGGAAATCAGCAGGATCAGGGGACGTTCGTGTCCCTGTGAAAAGGTCTGAACACATCAGTCCGGAGCCATTGTTCTCGTGTCGGGATCCGACGTTACATAACTCTCAGTGCAGCAAAGGGCTCATGCACAAGAGTGTTTGGAAACTGTTTGAAAACAGGAAATTACAGGCTGATGGCCGAAGCTTCAGGAGGAACTGGGCTGATGTTTCAGAGCAGAGAGACGCTGAGGAGAAACCGATGAAGCAACAGACTCCGTTCAGCTGTTTAACACCTTCAGAGCTGCTGAGATTGAATCCAAAGCTTTTATTTTAAAACGAGAACACAGACGAACTCAGTCCATGTTTTATTTGTGATCCCTTGTTATTGTTCAGAGCACAAAGCCAGTGATCTTTTGCTTCACATGCAAATGTTTTGCAGCATTTCAAGCTCAAACTTTTGCCACCAAGCGAACGACAATTCAACAAGCAGACGGACACGAATGTGACGGGAGAGTCTGCAAAGTTACAGGGATTCTGGTTGTGATGGTGTGAGATAACAGACACAAGGATGAAGGAGTGCAACGTGACGTGACGCAGCTCCGAGCCGACGACGCTCGACTGCATGACGGACTGAAGATGAAACAGATCATCTTTCTGTTGACTGAGACGGATCATCTGATTCTGTCAAAGTCGTCTTTTTAACACAAACAGATTCTCCTGAGGGAAGATTCAACCCTGCAGATTAAACCCTGGAGTCCTGCTTCTCACACTTCACAAACACACACACACACACACACACACACACACAGAAAGAAGTGATGTAAGTGTCGACTGTGTGTGCTGAAATTTTAGTTATTGTGCAACGTAATGAGCAGTGTTGCGTCCGCGTTCTGCAGTTCTGTGTGTCGGCTGGCGGAGCTGCAGCAGCAGAGGAGCTGATCCACTGTAATCACTGTCAGAAGAGCCCGTCCATGCGGCGCTGCGGCAGCTTTCAGCTCCGTCCATGCGGCGCTGCAGCAGCTTTCAGCTCCGCGTGGAGCAGTTAGCACGGTTTGCAGGAACTGAACTCGTTTACGGACGTTCGGTCGTCAGCAGATCACAAACACACGACGACACGAGTTCAAATCCCGTCGGTTCTTCACAGGAAACCAGAGCAGAGAACTTCTGGTGAATGCTGGGATCTTATTGGGTAGTTTTTGACCTTAATGCTAACTCTGCTCAGGGAGACACTTGTTGGACTGAACCAGTCTGATGTTGAAGGTAATTTCATCCAAAATGCATTGAAACTCTTCAGTTCCTGCAGGTTTCCTCTCTGACGTAACAACAAACAGGAGCGACATGTCGCCTCACCTCCGCTCAGAGTAAATGCTCGTCATTCTTCAGTGTCACTGACTTTGACACACGAGCTCGAAACCTCTTTAAAAAAGGGGGATTTTATTTGAAAGTAATCCAACTACTCGTCGTCTCTCCCTCACAGCTCATATCTGTGCTGTCGGACACGAGCAAACAGAGTTTCTACGAGCCGACCTGGTTGGTTCCTTCTGCAGAGTCAATAAAACGTCAGCGAAACCGTCAGAAACCTGACAACCACAGGTGAACTCTGCTGTCGCTAAGCAACGCTGACAACACACATCTCACACACTCACCTGAACGACTCGAATGTTCAGACAAAAAACAGAAACTTTACGACTCACACGAGGTAAAAGCTGTTCAGTGACGTCAAATTAAGATGAAGGATTTTTTTTATTAACCTGTTAAATCAAATTAAACGCACTCGACCCACAGAGACACTTTGAACGTGAGTTAAAGGGAAGATTTCAGCTAAAAAAGGATGTAAATCACTTATTTTTCAATCTGTATGGAGACGTTTCATGACTTTTTTGCTTTTTTCACAGTTTAAAACGAGTCCTGAGCTTCTGCATTAAAGGAAAAAAGCTGTTTCACTGTAAAACTCCAGAAACGTTTTGAAGACTTGAGACTTTTCATCATCATCAGCTGAGGTTTGTAAATTCTGACTGTATTTAAATTTTGGGTGAACTCTTCCTTTAAGTAGAAACTTTTTTTTGTGCACAAGACTGAAAATAAAAAATGGCCGCCGCTCCTGAACCCTTTCGATCACAGTCGTGCTGCCAGGCGAGTCTTTGCAGTTCACTTTTACAGTCCTGATAACTGATACTGAACCAAATGAAACAAACCTCACATGTGATGTTTCTGCTCTGCTGCTCTACGAGAAGAAACTGCTGTCGTCGCTGAAGGAATCTACAGGCTTCAACACGGACGAGCAAACACATAAAATTTTAAAATTAACTACATTTCCTTGTTAATAAAACTGTATCTGTTCCAAAGTGTTCGACACATAAAAACCTCCCGGAGTCGAATCGAGTCGCAGCTTCTCTGTTAAACTGGCAGCAACTGAGCAGGTTTGAGGTGGAACACCTGAAGGTTTCTGACATCAGGAGAGACGGCGTGTTTCCAGTTATTCATGAGTCAGCTCAGGAGCATGCAGAGAAGGATCTGAATGCAAGAGAAAGGTACAAAAAAACGGCTTTGGGTAAACACCTTAATCTCACTTCAGTTTTCCTTGGAACAAAAGTCCACAGTCCAGCAGTGGAAGCAACCTGACCTGCTGTTAGAAACTCACCTGTCTGCTGCACCTGCAGGCGCATTCACACCTGATACACCTGAGGCTTCGTCACAATGCAGAAGCAAAAGCATCGCAGCAGTTTTCACTTGTGCTGCAGAGAGAAACTTTCCAGAAACCCTCTCAGTTTTCATGCACTCCCATTGTATTTAATGTGTTTAGTGGAGTGTGACGGATTCTGTCTGTCTGTCTGTCTGTCTGTCTGTCTGTCTGTCTGTCTGTTTCACTGCAGACACATTTACTGTCTACAGTTGCTGGAAAAATAAAAAAACTACAATCTCAATGGTTTTGTTTTGTAAAACAGACAATTATCCTTCATTCTGAGGCTGAAACGCGGCGACTGAACGACCCGAACGAGCTCCGACCAACCGGACATGAAACTGCACCCCCCCCCCTCCTGTTTGGGCTCTTTGTTAAAACACAGACTGAAAAATAAAAGACGTGTTTGGAAGTTAAGCCTCCAGTTCAACCTGAACTTCTTTAAAATCCTAAAATACTTTGGAAATAATCGATTTAAGAGCAGAACGTTTCAGCAGAACATCAGCAGACGACGTTCAGAGACTCACAACGAGCCTCGTTCACTCTCAAAGGGCTTTTTTTACTCAAATCTTCAAACTAAACAGGAGCTTCATGATTACAGGGAAGCCTGTTATTTCACAGAATCACACAAAACACCAATTAGACACTGTTGTTTAAAAGACCTGTGTGTGTGTGTGTGTGTGTGTGTGTGTGTGTTATAAACAGACCTGAATACGAAACGACCTCTCAGAAAACACACGTAATGATTTAAATGTTTTGATGAACTTAAACAAATCAGGTTCACAGCGACTGCAAGCAACCAGAATCTCAGACACGAGTTCTTGCACTAAAACATTTTCTTAAAGTGAATATTTGAAATAAAAGTGCAAGAAATAAGCAGAGGAATAAATATCTACGCCATCAATGAATCCAATCAAGTAAATTAAGGAGAAGCTGACTGTGAAATGTGGATCCGTGACGTCTGATAACGAGCTCCATATCTTCGTGTCAAACTGGATTTACTTCACTGATGGAAAATAAAGTTCTTTTCTAAATACAACTTTGAAAAAGTTAGATAATAAAAACAGTTTGACATTTAGTTTGAATCATTTCTAACGTTTTTGTTGAATTGATCTTAAAGGATGAATCAAATATTCAGAATTAAAATGAAAATGAAAGTAAAGAAGGTTTGAAAGATGCACTGATGTTTGTGTGACTTCGCTGTTTCCAGAGTTTCTGTCTTCGTCCAAATCAGATCTGACGACTTTTCCATTATTAAACCAGTTCAGAACCAACTTCATGTGAAACTACTGGGACACAACTGGAACCAGTGAGTCCAGTAAGGCAACAACATTGTAAACAAGCACCTGATCAGCACCTCAGACTGACAGTCAGCACATCTGTAACATCTGTCACTGAACTGTGCTGCAGAAAAGTTGGACCCAGAAGTGACTCTGCATCAGACAGGAAGGTTCGGTTTGTCTTTCATTCATCTTTGTCATCTCTTTTTCCCGAAAAGGCTGAAAAAACTGAGGGTTTTGTTTCAAATCTGTCGGATTAAATTACAAAAACACAGAGGTGTGTGTTGGCAGAGTGACAGCAAAGACACATGTCTGATTTTATTTTATTTCAGGGTTTAATGTCGATGTGAAACATCAGTCTGACTCTCGTCTCTTCCCCCAAACGACTCAACAAACCCTCCTCTTCCACTTTCACTCATCTGTCAACGGCCTGTCAGATCTGTTTCACCTGTAAAATCAGAAGTTCTCAGCTACGCCCAAAAATACCTCCATCGCCCGCTGACAAAACCTCTGCTGGGGGGGGGGAGTGATTCATGAAGAGCTCATCTTCGCTTCACGCGACGCACGGTGACAGGAAGTGAGGACAAGACGAAACAAACGGTCCCACATGTCGATTATGGTCAGTGAACACACAGAGAAACCAGCAGAAAACGGTTTGTTGTGAACTGATGTAACGAGGAGGGAATGTGTCTGCAGCGAGCACGGATCAATAAACACAAGTATGAGACCGAAAACACGTCCGACTGCATTCCCACAGAGGCTGCAGCCGCGAGCGAAGGAGCCCAGTGAGGAGACAGACAGCTGAACATGCAGGGGAGGGAGGGAATGCAATTTGTTACTCAGGGAATCAACAAGAAGAAGCAGATTACTCATCAAAAAAAAAAAGAAAAAAAAACAGCTGGTTCACATTTTCTGATAACCGATGACACACTTATCGAGTCAAAAATGTAAAAAATGAAGTGACATCAGCACTTTTACTTTGAAAAACTTCAGGATCTCTGAGTTTCAGATAAAACCAGCAAATTAAAAGCCTGATGAATTACAAACATTATCCAGTGATCCAATTAACCCGCTAATTACACACTTAATGGATGGAGAAGATAACGACATCTGTAGCCATGGCAACATCAAACACACATCCACTGTTTGAGAGGAGATGAACATTCAAATCTGCGGTGACAGTGAACACAGCACGCCGCTTCAGCCTCAGGCCGCTTCCCTGCTTCAACCAGCGCATGAAAATGAGAGTGATAACGAAGTTTGCATCCGTCTGCAGCGGCCTCACACACACACAGACACACACACACACTCTGACACCTGAGTCTGAGTGCATTCCTGCAGACACACACACGCACACACACACACAGGTCGGCTCTCACGCCCGCCGTCCACCTGTCAGAAACATTCCCAGCATTCCACACTGCATCAACACAACATCTCCCAGCATCCCCCCTGCAGGCCTCAGGTGCTCCACACACGGAGCTCCGTCTACCTGAAACTGGATGGAGAAACATCACACACCTGCAACACAGGAGCTGGGACCTCAACAGCCAATCAGGAGGCTCGTGGTGTGCAGGTGCAGCAGCAACACGAGCAAATAATTCACAGGAACGTCGTCTGAAGATCCTGAAAGAACTGAACTGCCAGATATTCCCGCTCTGGTGGATTTGGGAAACATTTGGTGCCACTCAAAGTTCTTCTGAGCTGTCAGCACCATCTTTGACTGGACTTATGGTTCATTATGTTGAGCATGTTGGTCTGTAACTTATCTATGATCAGAAAAACTGATCCCAGAACACACCAACAGTTTGAGAATTAAGTCAATATAAACAAAAATACTGTAGAATACAAAATAATCCTTAAATAGAGCAAAAGAAATCTGCTAATCAAAGCAAAGAGCCACAAGTTGCAGCACTGAGCCTCAAACAGAGAAGAAGTTCAGCTCAGCCCGTAATAATAATAATAATAATAATAATAATAATAATAATAATAATAATAATAATAATAATAATAATAACTCCACCACACCTTTTGTGACATTCAGCAGCAGAGCTCCTCTCTGTGCTGGACTGAGCTGAAGCTCTTCACTGTCTTCTGTCTCTCTGGGTTCAGTTTGATCATAGAAACACAAACAAACTGCAAAACCAAACTCTTCCTCTGAACGCTCCCCCCCCCCCCCGACGCGCTCGCCGTCACACACGAGCCACGCGGCGCTTTAAAACACACAAATCTGAGACATTAATATGAAAAACTGAAAGACAAAGAAATGCAGACAAAACAGCAGCTGGAGGTTTTTTTTTTTTCTGTGAGACAAAATCAAAACCATCTGCTTGTTTGCTGTTAATGTGGCGAAAACTTCTGATTTACACACGAAAAAGATCAAACTGAAGAAAAAGTTCAGGAACAAATATTTTTTAAAGTCATTCAGAGAAAACGAGAGAAGAGACTGAAGCTGAAACAGCTTCAGACACAAACATCAGCCTTTCCAGGAATTTCCTGAACATCACAGATGGACGATAAAAAAAAAAAAAAGAACGGAGCAGGTGAAAGATGGAGGACACACACACACACACACACACACACCGCTGTCACACAACCCCACAGCTTCTTCATCAGAGTGCACAACCTTGCTGCCGCACTCACACCGGAACCTGTTGCCATGACAACTGTGGGTTTCTGTAGCAACCGTGGGAGATACCAAAATCAACAGGGACTGAGTCACTTCCTGTCTCGCACAATCCTTCCTCTTTTGAATCTGCGAGCGGCGGCGAGGTTTGACTTCAGCCGCTAAAAGCGTCACACAACCAACACTGTTCACACACACAGGCTCAAGTGACTGTGGACACGTGTGCTGCGCGTGTGTGTGTGTGTGTGTGTGTGTGTGTGTGTGTGTGTGTGTGTGTGTGAACTAAGTAAGATTTCATTGCTTCTTAAATGTAAAGAGACAAATGACGGCAGAGTTTAAAAAAGACAAAGTTATGCTGAACAAACGTTCTCTTAACTCCTTAAACTGCTAGTTTAGTCTGTTTACACACATCTTCAGTGTCTTCACACATTTTTTTACACTGACGACTTAAAACTTGTCGACATTAAAAAAAGAAAAATCACTCAAAACTCTTATGCAACCAATCAGACTGTTTACAGGAACACAGAGTTCTTCACAGCTTCAGCCTCTTAACTTTGCTCTTAAATTGCACCATTTTAATGCATTTAACTCTAAAATGTACAAAATGTTCTGCCAAGGAAGGACCCCCACACACACACACACACACACACACACCCGGACCCCCCCGGAGGGTCCAGGGTCTACCCATCAGAGTCATGCAAGACTTGTATCAAACACTGTTCACATTCATGTATTTTTCAGCTTTAAATGTCAGCGAGCGGAGCTGCATCAGCATCATCCGCACTGTTTCTGTCAGAGCGACACGATTTCATTCACAAAAACATGAATATTTTTCTACAAAGCCTTTTAATTTCACAAAGAAGCCGAGGCCTCGAAAGTTAAATGTCATCTAGTCGCATGCAGTTGTGGAGCTACGGAGGAACAAATAAACAAGATGACTCAGTCCAGATGTTCGGTGCCAACTCTTGATTCTCTGCGGTTCAGCTGGTCCCACAAAGAGCATCGAGATCAGACAGCAGCCCGAACACAGAGGTCACACAGCGTTATTCCTGGGATGCAAAACAATCCTACGACTGCAGCTGGAGTGTGACAGGGATTTAAATAACCTCACTGCGCTGAACAGGACTGTGAAAACACCTGGACGGGCTGAAATCCTACATTTTTTACATTTTTGCTTATTTTTAAAGCAAAAATGCAAAAGATTCATTGTGATTTTTCACATTTTCTAACATTTTGTTCAACAAACAACTTATAGAGCAAATAATCTAAAAATAAGTTGATATTTAATGAAACAGCCACAGCTCTTTTTAACTTTCTACACTATACAACACTATGAACGGATGATATCCACTCATATCCACTGAACCGATGCTGAGTCTCAGTTTGAGCGGCTCTGACATCATTCTGAGCCTCCGTCACCTCAGGCTCCTCCCCCCTGACCTCCAGCATCCGGCTCACCGGCTCACCGGCGTCCTGCTCTCACCTTTTGGCTTCCTCCAGATGACACAGGTACTCGTAGGCCATGTTCTGCTGCCGCCGCTCATCCATCTCCTCCGCTGTGAGCCGCTCCACGCCATCCAGGACAGCTGGAAGAGACGCAGCACGAGCAGGGATGAAAAGATCAGCTGATACATCTCACTCTTTACATTTTAATCAAGTTATGAACAATCAGCTGGTTATTCTCTGTCTCCCGGCTGCAGGAGAGTTTCCACAGAGCTCACCGGCCTCCAAAGCTCCACACTGACATGTTTCACAAAGGCAACAGCCCCAATTATTAGTCATCTGTGTCTCCAGTTAGAACATGAGCTCAGAGCTGCAGGATGGCGGCGTGCCTTTGTCTGTCAGCTCCACGCTCATTCATCCACTGCAAACAAAAAACAATGCAGGGGAGTTTATGGGCCGACTCCCATGAGATCACAGCGAGAGGAGCCAAGGTTCTGCCTGCAGACAAATGTTCCCCAAAGAAGTTTTTCTTTTCCTTCTCCAAATTATGGAGAGGAGGAGGGGGGGGATGGGAAACAGGAGGGCGCGCAATACAAAGAGGCCCCATTTTAGGCTCCTGTCACAGCTGAGCCTGCATGGGATCACAGGCCACATCATCAGCAGGTAAACCCTGATCCCTCAGAGAGCTGAGACTACAAGGCAGGAGACGCCGAGAAACGTCCTCTGAAACATCTGTCTCTGACTTTTACTGCTTTTATATGTTCAAAAAATACAAAACAAGATAAGAAACCACCTCTTTTTTAATTTATTTGATGGATTAAAAGAGTGTAAAGTTGTAAATAAAAATAAATAAAGGACTAATTTGTACTTTTACTTCAAACTTTGCTCAAAAATTATTAAGAAATTCATCCATTCATCCATGGGCGGTGGTTTCTGGGTAGTTTCATGTCTGTGAAGATCTCAAACGCGAAACTTCTTATGAGTTAACTTTTTAAATTTTTGCATCCTGTTTTAACAAGTTGCCTGATGTTGTTTTTTGTGAAGAACAGTGTGTGATAAGTGTGTAAAGTAAAAGCAGGCCTCCCTCCCTCTGCACTCCGCGATACATTATTATAAAAACGCGGAAGTCATAATTAGGGTGAAACCATGCAGTCAGAAATAAAAACCTGATCTCTCTGGAAACGCTTCGCACAAATAACAGAGACTTTTTCCTGAAGTTCGGGGGCGTTTGCATGCGCAGGAGCTGAGCCGCGACCCGGAGCTGTTTGCCCCTCTGAGGGCTGAAGGAAGCCGCCTGTCTGGCATCTCAAGGTGAGCAGAAAAAGAGTCTGAACTTACAGCCATATCTCGGCCGAAGCCCGTCCGTCTCGTCTGAAGTTGACATCCTCCTCTCTTGAGAAACGCTCCGCGGTTCGCTTCAGTAAAAAAAGTTTCCGCGCAGTCCGGACGCTTCGCTTCCAGGACTTTTCTGGACTTGAAACAACACGCACAACCTAAAGAAACCCGGGAAGGACCTTCCGGCCCTCTTGTTCCTCCTCTGCACAGTTTGAGCTGAGACTTTTTCTTCTTCTTCAAACCTCACTGATGTCACTGGGTGTGTTCTTCCTAATCCTGAAGTATGCGTTTCAGGAAACGGAGCACAGCTGCCTCAAGCGGCCAAACTGCGGGCGCAGCGACCCCTGCTGTCCGCTGCACGGAGCTTTCCACTGAAGGGTCCGGGCATCTTCACGGGCCCTTAAACGGGACCAAGAGAGTTCAAAGCGGAATAGAAAATCACTTAAAGCTGCAGTTTCGAAATGTACTAAAGCTCAGTGGATGTAAATGTGTGGAGGGATGATCATTAGAAAACATCTGAGTGGATTAAAAAGTCACTGTGAGCTCAGACGCTCATGAACAAACAAATCAAAGGTGAAATATTAAGTATTAATTTGTTCTTAAAGTCAAATCTGCAGGACAAACAGTGAGAATAATTATGTGGATTTGTAACATATAAAGTTGGGCTTCACACGTCAAAACTCCACTGAGCAACAAGTCCTGCAGAAAGACTTTATGGGGAAAAAAAGAGACTTATTTCCTGAACCGTAAGTATTCAAACACATTAAGTTTCTATTATAAGCAAGATAATATTATACATTCTACAATGACTTCCATCACCTGAGGCTGAACTTTTACATTTGACAAAGGAGAACTTTTTGTTCAGAGAATATCAACTGTGACTAAGCTTCAGAATTTCACCAGAACTTCCCATCTGCTGTGATGGATTCATCACGTTTATTGAAGCTACCGTCTTGTTTTTCTCTCTTAGCTTATGAACTACTTATACGTTTGTAGAATACAACAGGAATGGAATTTAAAAATATTCATTAATATGTTTTTATTTGTGAATAATCACATAAAAATTAGGATTGTTTTGTTATTATTAGCTTAAAATTAGCCTTTTATATCCACAGAGTCCAGAGTCCGCCATGTTTCTACGGTGGCCCAGAGTGGACAAACCAAACACTGACTGTAATGAAAACCTTTCTTGTTTGTGTTTTTTGTTTGTTTGTTTGTTGGTTTTTGTTTGTTTTTTGCAAGATTTACTCCCCCAGTAGGTTTCAGGGGGAGGAGGTTATATTCAGTCTGTTGCAATCTGCAACTTTACCACTAGATGTCACTAAATTTTACACACTTGACTCTTCATGTACACACTGATGTTTGCAGACTTTGTATGATTTGTGATCCCTGGAGGAAGATCACCTGTCTCCAACAGGAAACCTCACTGTGCACAAAGACGAGGAAAACATCCAGCAGGAGATGCATTCAGGAACCCAAAAACTCACCTGAAACAGCGTGACCACAGCGAAGTCACTCTGAAGCTGCACTGAACGCATCACAGAGACCTGAACCTGTTTTCTTCATCACTAATGAGAAGCTGCCTACAAATGGTCACTTGCAGCCTATTTTTAACAATCTTACAATAAATTATGTGTGTTTTCATCAGTGGTTTTACATCACAAAAAGTGTTGAAGCTTGAATTTATTATTTTATAACAGATTCTATGTATTAGTTCACTGAAGCTTGTATTTGCCATATAAATGTACATTGATGAAAGTTAAATAAGAAAAACTTCCTACAAAACAGAGTCCTTTCATTTTTACCTTAAATATCATAAATGTTGCCTATAAAGTAATAATAGTTACATATTTGTAGTGGATTTTGGGGCAGAGAAGTTATTAAAAAGTGTTTTAGTAGGGTTTTTTTTTTTGTTTAAAGGGTAAAAGAAGAAACAAACATTCTTAAAAATAAAAAAGCCTTTAAGTCATCATTTAATTGGCCTGATAGAAAATCACGTGACAGTGTAAACTGTGTTAATGTGGACATTTGGAGGTCACGTGTTTCCTGTTTTTACTACTGTTTTTTTGTTGGATCTCCTGCATTTTGCTATTTTCGCCTCTTTTCTAAGTGAAAACCACATCAAAGACGTCAAAGTTGTTTTTTTCCACCTGACTTCTTCACGTATCTAAACTGAGTTTTGTAAAAGTGAGTCTTCACCCTCCAACCATCCTCCCCGCACATCCCCGCACCCTCACTTGTATGTCACTCCCGCATCGGCCTTTCGGGCGGGGCTATGAGTCGGTATAAAAGAGGGGAAGGTCCGGTGGGTGGAGGAAGACTCCCCCTGTGGACCTCCTCTGCTTCTCCAGAATTTATCTGCCTCCTGCCGGGACCTCCGCCCTCCTCCTGCTCCTCCTCCGCCACCGGGACCAGCACCATGGATAGCTCCGGGATGCTCCGCGCGTTGCTGTTCGTCGGCCTGCTGTGCGTCATGTGTCGCGGCCAAACGTCCCAGGAAGTCTCCGCAGAGGACTTTGGAGCGGACAGACCCGAACCGGCCGCAGACAGAGACCTGGTCAGTGTCTGGAGAACTGATGCAGATCTTTAAAGCATCATGAGCACGTTTCATTTAAACTTGGGTAACAACTAAAGATAATAGAGTAAATAACTTAGTTTTAAATTGCAGCATTTGGCTGACAGTTAACATATAACGGAATCAATGCAAGAGTGTGTGTGTATGTGTGTGTAAGTGTGTGTGCAGGCCGTCATACTGCCTGATTTTCTTTTATTTGTATTATACAAAATAATTTCTGTTTTTTAGATCAGTCTGACCAGAAACACATGAAATATTTCAAAACGTTTCATATCTATTTTCTTACACAACCAAGTCAAGAGATGTTGGCTGGAACAAAATTTTGCATTTAATGTCAAACTTTGAATTTGTTTTGTCTTAAAAAATGATACACATGGACTTGTTGGTATTATTTATCGTTGTTTCAAGAGTGTGTCATAATAATTTAAGTGAATTCTGATATTCACTATATTTTAAACACTGATTTACCTCCTTAACTCTTCAAACTCCTCATCATGCAGCCAATTAATGTATAAAACCCACAGAACTTTACTGTTAACTATGAAAGAAGAAACCTTATAAATAAACCAGATATGTCAGGCTGAATCTGGAGACAATGTGCAGAAAAATGATGCACAGACATGTAGAATATTTTCATGTGACTGAAGCTGCAGCTGCACAACATCTTTGGTTTAAATGCATCTTATAGCTTCATTTAAGATTTTATTAACTGAAACAACCCGAACTGAAAACTGAGAAGTGAGTGTTTGAACGTTCAGTGGGTGAAACTGCACTCAGGCCTAATATTTCTTCTGTTTCTAATCTGGTTGTGAGCAGCTGGAGGCGCTGGAGGCTGTGCTGGGCAGGATGCACAGTCGGATATCCTCTGCTGAGAAAAGAGGAAGCATCCCACTGGTAACCTCACTTTATTCCCTTTACTAATGCCTGCAAAAATCAATCTATATCTGATTTCCCTTTCAAGTATTTGGATCGTTTACTTAAATAAAAGTAGTGATACAGTGTACAAGTGAAGGTCCTGCATTTAAGTCTTTTTAGCAAACATCCAAACACACCAAATTGTGTTAAAAGCATTTAAATTGTGTTGAATTTTCAGCTCATGTCGACTCTTCCAGCTGACAGAGGGCACCGACTGTCTAAATGAATTTCTGTGGCTGCAATGCAACAATTACATTTCATATACTTATTTATATGTGATTAACTGCAGGAGAGCTTAATCTGAAGCAATGCATCATAATTATTTGTTGATAATATCCTTTATTAATCATCTTAATCTGCAAAGTATTTCATGGCCTCATTTTTAAAACAAACGGATTGGAGTAAAAATCATACAATAGTTGTTTCTACAATGAATATAAATTAGCTGGATTGAATTATTCCAGTTAAATACAAGTAACTGTAATCAGTTACTCTCTACAGCTGCCCTGTAGTAAAAAGCAGAGTGTAATTCATTGATTAATTTGGCAACACTCGGTCATGTGTATTCTGCACATCACTCTTCTGCTGTTTAATTAAACCAGTTAGTAAAAAAAAGCCTCCCAGTAATTAAAAGATAACAAGGAAATGCCAACAACAGTCTTTCTACTCGGTGCAATTAAAGACTAATCAAGATTGCTGCTCGACTCAAATTAGCCGGGAAACTACCAAAACACTTGAATCCTTCTGTCCGCTCGCTGGAAATAAATCACAGAGAAATAAGAGCAGCAGCCGATGGGCAGAATTTAATTATTCTACTGAAAAAATGTTGGAATGATTAACACCTCGCCCTCATTCTCTTTTGTAAATTAAATTTAGAGAATTAACACAAGAAGAAGAAGAAGAAGACGATTATTCAAAGCAAATTAATTCATTGAAATGTCTCTGCCAGTATTTTCTCTGAGCCTATGTTCGATTCTTTAATGAATACAATCGTCAGCTCTGGGATTTTTTTACAATCTTATAACAAAACTATCTGTATGTCTGTGAATGACCTGTTTATCCCCCCCCCCCGTCAGTGTGGGATGGGCGACCGCTGTGCCATGAAGTTCGGCCCTCGCATCGGGAAGCTGTGTGACTGCGGCAGAGGAGCCAACTGCAACTCATACCTGCTCAAATGCATCTGAAGCAATAAGAAGTGAGATTATTTTTCCACAAACATGGCGTCACTTCAGGATCAAACGCATCTCACCGCCTCTGCAAACTGTTCCAGACACTAAACCATCTTTAATATTAATATCCTACGCATCGCTGTTGTTTGGCAGCTGTTGCAGAAGGATTAGCATGGATTTTGTATTGCTGACACTCCTGTATATTTCCTGTAGCATGTAAATGTTCAATAAATACATATATACTGTATATATACATATTTTTAGTCATTTCATCATTTTTATCATTACTATTATTTATCTGCTGTTGTGTGCTCAATTGTAAGAAGTTATAATTTTGTATTTTGTAGTTGTATATTCATGTAAATCAATCCACAACACACACTTGGTCTTGTTGGTCTTGCAGGGGAACCCGCTTGTTATTAATGGGAATAAATAAATAAATAAAGCATGAACATTTGTTTATATATACAGTCTATATTCCACATTCACATTTTCACACACGATCAACAATATGTCACTTGCTGAAATGCAATTTTCCAAACACTTTTCACAGTTTTATCTTTGAAAATGAAATGTTTACATTGGAGATGTGCAGCATTTTGACCTTTCACATGTGAACTGTCACGCAAAGGTTGCTTGTATCATTCTTGCCTGAACAGCACAGATGTTAGTATTAACGACGTGCACAGCTGGAAAAGCAGCACTGTGCAAACGAAAGCAGCTGAAGTGGGTCAGTGTTCCTGCGTTCACGTTGCATTAAATCTATGGAGACACAAAGCTCCTCATAGATAGATAGATAGATAGATACTTTATTGATCTCCAATGAGAAATTCACATTTACAGCAGCTTGACTAGGGGAAA
>JAQMCX010000001.1:28766961-28779089 GCA_029814765.1 Acanthurus leucopareius
GCAGGGTCGGGCCTGGTTAGTACTTGGATGGGAGACCGCCTGGGAATACCAGGTGCTGTAAGCTTTTGCCTCGTTTTGGGGGTTTCTTTTCTTTTTGTTTCCTCTTTGCAGACAGGAAATAACAGCCACAGATTCCCCTCAATATCCATGTTCATCACCATCAGGAGCATTTCTCTTCTTTATATGCGTGCAGAAACATCCGTGTCTCCTCCAAAAGTCCTGGCCGGGATGCTCAGATTCCTGAATTGCAGTTCACTGTGTCAGTGTCACTTTCAGCCTCACCTACGTTCAGTAAGACTTTCAAAATAAAGCTTGTTGAGGCACCAAGACTAATTATATTTCAGAAAAAGATCATAGTTTGAGTTAAAATAAATGCTGCCAGAAAAAGTTTCACTCTCTATTTTGGGGAGGCTGACCTTCTAAATGCCATGAAGTGCTTGTTCGTATGTAAAAATACACTGAAACCGTCCATTTTTGGTTTAATGTCCTTAATACCAGTTACTCCAGTGTGTCTGCATCTCACCAGATGAATAAATTAACTAGTTGAATCCACATGAAGCAAGTCCATCAATCTGAATCGTGAAATTTGTAAAATATTGACTTCCAGTGTTTCTAAATCATATTAATGCTCCAGACATACTGAGTCCATAAAGACTCTGTGAGCTATAAAGTTATGAAAAGGATCCATCATGTGCGTCTCTGGGCGTTATGTGTAATTGGGTTCTGTATTTTAGATGTGAATGGTTGCCGTTATGAGCTATCATTGTCGCATAAATGGAAATCCGTCAGATTGAGATGTAATTCAAACATCACTCAAGGCGTCTGACCTTCATTTTCATTTTAGATTTTTGGGAACACATTTTGGTCGTGTGTGTGTGTGTGTGTGATTATGGATGAACGCACAAATCGGAGCTGTGAACAAGATTGGAAATGCAATTATCCCGAGCTCCAAAGTGCACTGCTCAGCAAATAATTTTATCAGGATGCCAATAACCTGCAGGGAAGGAAAACACAATCTCTGGCCGCCGGCAGCATCACTGCAGGGACCTGATGTTAATGAGATTCCTCCAGACGAGGTTGTTTCACAGAAAAATCACAGACGGAACAGAAATGGCTGTCTGGACTCACTGCAGAGGGAGAACGGAGTCAGGAGTTCATCTTTAAAGGATCAGTTCACTCAAACTGCAAAAAAAAGAGACAGTTTTCTCACCGAAACAGCAGAAATATCCGGTCCTGCTGATGGTTTACTCTGTAATCTCACAAAACAAAACACAAGACATAAAGATGTATCATGTCTTTGCAGAGACAAGGTTTCAGGATTCAAAACAAAATCTATTCACCTGTTATTTAGTGGAGATTTTAATAATAATATTAAAAAAATCTTCCCTTTCTAATCTAAAGTCTAAACGTTAATAACAAGCAGCATTTGAAATTTCTGTCTGCCACTAAAAAGCCTTTATGACTTAAAATGAATAATTAAACTATAAACATGCACATCAGCATGTTAGCATTTGCTTCTAATAACAAAAGTCACCTTGAAGGTTTAATGTTAACACCTGTTTTTACTGTGTTAGCATGCTAATATTTTCAATTCATCAATAAAAGCAAAGCATAGATGAGGCTGATTGAATGCCATCGTCACTGTGGATGTTTGCAGCATCAAGCAGAGTTAAATTCAAGTTTTTACCTGATGATGGCGCTATATGAAAACTCAGGTATTTTAGTCAACTGTTTAACATTAAATATTGTACATAATTATTGCACTGAGGGTGTATGAATGTCTACAGGTGATTGAAATTCTGTATTTTTGAGGCATTTCAGTTAAATATAAATGTGTTAACCTCTTGGTGGCGCTAAACTAAAAGTCACAGAATCACCAAAGTCAGCAGGTTTTATCCTCAGAGGACCAGAAGTGTCTGTAAAAAATTTTATGGGATGTTTTTCAATTGTTGTCGAGATGTTTCAGTTTGGACCAAAGGTGGACGAACCAACAGAGAGTCCGAAACTCACCAAGAATCTGTAAAACAGTTCGGAAAACAGCTCAAATTAGACAATAACGGGCTCTGCACACACACTCATACATTAACACACACTCACCCACAGGTGTTCACTCGTTACGGCTAATTGGACGTCCGCTCAGGTTGAAGCTGCTCCGAGTTTGGCCTGAAATACGCCGAGGTCGCCAAAGTCATGAAAATAATTGGATAAACTGAGGAAAACACACACCTTTGACCCCGGTGAGGGTTAAAGGTTCATGCTCACAGGTCTGACATGAGTGTGTGACGCAGTGTGAACATGCACACACACTCCTGAGACGACGTCTGATCAGGTGAAAACACGTGTGTGTGTGTGTGTGTGTGTGTGTGTGACAGCTGGAGGAACTTGACCTCTTCATGACCTCTGAGAAGGTTAACGACAAATGATTTCACGTATTTCTAATCAAATGATTTTGCTGCTCTGTATTGAAACTATTTTGTCTGAGCTTTCCTGAATGTGTCCTCTGACTGGACTCACAACCGTGGAGATGATTTTAAGCTCCATCGTTTCAGATCAGTCGACATCAGACTGATGTAACTCGTGTTAAACTGCCTGACTTCTCCTTCTTATGAAGCTTTTTTCAGTCATTTCTGATTTATTCCTCCAGATAATCTGACTTTGCTTTTCTTCTTTTCTTCTTCAGACATCATGTCCTTTGTTTCTCCTCTTTGCTCTGATCTCAGTTAAATTTGACAGTGATGAACATGTGTGTAGGCCCCGTTTCCTGCATCGCCACAGCTGGAAGCCGCTGATGCATCATGAGCCAAACATCTGCATGTATCAGAGCTGTTTGTGCAAACTGTTCTGGTTTATCTGCGACTCTGACGTGTTTGTTTGTGTATTCGGTCAAAGACCAGCAGGATTTTCTCTCCATGAGCTGCCCCACACTGTGCCACCGGCTGCAGTACCAGCAGATGGCGCTGTTTGTCCACAAATATCCACTGAAACCTGCGTTGCCTCTGCTTTCTGGTTCTGGTCCTGCTGGTTTTCCATCAGATCATCTCAGTCTCAGGTTTCACTGATTATTTCCTCTCTGGATCCAGATGAGCAGTTCATGTCACAGCGTTTCACACTTTGTGCAGCGATTTTTAATCAAATTTCAGTCCTTAAAGTCTAATCTGATTGTAATTTGCCTCTGAACCAAAAGTCTAAGAGCAACATCACTTCAGGTAAAACCAGATGTGGCAGCATTATTGCACAATTTCAGCCAAACTTATGAGGGAAAAAAACATATTAAACTCACTGTTTCTGATCATATTAACTAGACTTTTTAAATAAGTAGATTCAGTTTTGGACTGAGAATGTTGTCTCCACTCCAAAGGCCTTGTTTATCAAATTGTCTTTAGATTTTAAACTTGAGCTCAGACTTTCATTCCCTCCGCTGTGCTCAGGTCTGATTCATAGCATCGAAACGTTTCCTTCAGCAGGTTCTTAGAAGCTCAGGTGTAACTCACACACCTGTGATCTTTAAATCTCCAATCCACTCAAACTGACAGCACCTGCCTCCTTATTTCCCTTTTTTACTGCAGCACAAAAAAGGTTTTAGTCAGATGTGTCCGTGGACCCGATGAGGAACTTTTAAAGGTTAAGATCACCTCAGTGTCAGAGATTAAAGTCAGGCAACAGGTGTCGTTCAGTGGATTAAATAGTGAATTGGCAAACGAATCCAAACATGCAGCTTGTTGTTAACCTGCTGCTTCGATTGAGGAGGTGAAAAAAGACAGAAAAGTGGCTAAAATGAAAAAGCATTCGTCTGATATTCGACCACAAGAAAGAAAAGTAAAGTCATACTTACAACTGATTTCTCAAACCTTTTGATTGATCATTCCTGTCACATCGTTAATAAAACTCACTGTTCACTGCCACCCAAACTGCAGTACCCTGAAACCACCAGCAGGAAAATCACCTCCCTCTCATCTAAACTTTGTTGATGTTGTTTCCAGGTCAAAGTCAGCTTTAATAAATAATTACTAATGTGTGTTTTCACTCTGAAAATCAGTGTCCTTTTTTTTAAAAAAGATCCTTTTTATTCACATCGCTTGACTTTCATCAGCATTTTTGTACTTTAAGAATTTCTCATTACTGTTAAAAGATCAGAAAAAAAAACACTAATTCCTTATCATTTAAATACAACAGTCAGTAAATTAAAAGCAACAACACAAAGTTTCACCTGATTGGAAATATGGCCGACAGTGCAAATCAACTGATGTCTGATTTGTTCTGTAAAAATAACTAAAGTCACATCAGATAAAATCAACTACTTTCGACTTTAACAACTAGTTGTGAAAGAACGTAACATTTAAAAAAAGAAGTATTCATGTAAATTTGAACACCAAGAAGTCAATGACGGCTCAGTGAGGCACCTGAACGCCTCCACAAGTTTGAAACGATGTAAAACCGACGAGAAACGAGAGAATTTAAAAACAGTTTGTTTTTTTAAATAAATGCCAGGTTTAAGCTCCTTTAATGCCACATGACGTGCTGGTGATTAAGTCAAACAGCCTTTATATAAAAAGAAAAAGCGAAATGACAGACGCTCTTCTAAAAATAAAGAGAGTGCAGTCGTCACCTTGACATTTCATAAAAGCATCTCTCATGTGAAAGTGCAGTCGATCACTTCCTGCCGTCTGAATCACAGAGTGTCCTTTTCTCTGCCGACACGTGTCGCCACATTTGGACTTTTTCCTGAAGCTGCAGCGTTTTTGTTTCTTCTCATGAAGCTTTCATGTTGTTCCAGGAGAAACAGTCGGGCGTGAGCGATGTTTTATCAGCGAACACGAGGAGATTAAAGCTGCTCACCGTTGACCTTCGGGCCTGAAGTGATTTCCCCGCTGAAGACATCACTCTGGTTTGACTGTCAAACACAGAAACATCGTGTTGCGTTGAAGGAAACCTCGGTGACTAATGTGACTCATTACAACAACTCTAATAACAGCTGCTCTCCAGGATGAATTATTTAGGAAGTCTAATTAGTTTTGGATGTTTGGTGGACGGTGGCGGGTTTTTTCTGCTTTTATGTGTCAGTGTAAACAGATAAGAAGGAATAAAAAATGTTCCAGCTTTTGTTTCGGCGGCACACACGCTCATTCTTCACAGCAGAGTCCAGATGGAGCCGCTGAAAGACTTTGGGTGGAGCATCAGAAGGAGGAAGGAGCTCAGAAGCAGCTGGTTATGTTTGTTATGTTGGTTTGTCTTTAACATTAACTGACTTTAATGGCAATAATCAACTTTTGGCTGTAATTTAACATGAAGTCGGTTGTTTGTGGTGGTTCTGGAAAACATCTGTGTTTGATGATACATGTTGCTTTTCTGTCTGTGAGGCTCCTTCTGCTTTTTTTGTTTCCATTATTGTCTTAAAAAATGGAAAAACTGACCTTTTGTACCTCAGTTTTTCTTCTGTTGTTCCTCCTCTGACCTCCAGCCTGCTGCGTGTTTCTGCAGAGCAGTTTTCAAACTCCATCTTTACTCCATGAAGAATTATTAAAGCTTCACTTGAACTCCTCTGTAAACAGATTTTTCTTGCTCTCTTGACAGAAATGTGGGAACAGTCGCAGTGTGTCTGGTTATTAACAGTGAAGCTCTGAACAAACAGACAGCAGAGCGTCCTGGTTCCAGGTTCTCCATCACATGTTGATGATCCACAGAACAATGATGATGTCCAGCACTGATCAGATCATCTCAGAGCTGTGATGCGTTCGAGGTCAGGACTCCTTCCTTTTTGCAGAGACTTCAGCAGAATTTAAACTTCAGCATTTATTTCGAGCTCAGACGTCGTCGCCGTGACTTCAGTTCTTCTCACTTTTAAAAGTTTTTCTGAGTAATTAGAAGAAGAAACAAACAGTGTGTGATCATGAATGTTTGGGTGAAAACCGGCCTCGCTGGCCTCAGTGTGGATGTTTTATTGCTCCTGAGGACTGAAGGAGAAAATGACTCTGAACAAAGATGGCTGATAGCTTTGTTTTTTACTTGAAATGAGCTGAATGTTTGCTCGGCCTCATGAATATGGACGATCATCACAGAGGAGCAAAACACACACAGGTCGTCTGACGGCTGAAGAAAATCCTGCATCCTGCTGAATCACAGAACTCAGTGAAGCTGCATTTCATCAGCAGACGTGAAGAACAAACTGAATTAAGGAGGAAAGTCTCATGTGAACAGACTTCAGTGGACAAACAGTAATAATCTGATTACTTTCAGTTCCTGTGGAGCTTCATAGATCTCATGAAGCCACTCAGATGCATTTATGTACCTGAGAGGATCACCGAGCCTCCTCGTTCCTCCTCATCCCTCCTCTGATTAACACGATGATGAATCCATGTTTGCAGCTTCTCCTGCAGTGATTAAACCTCTCGAGATCATCACAAGCAGAGACGCCGTTTAACAAGAGGAACAAGCTAAAAGCATAAAGTGGAAACTTTTGAAGTCTGTGAGCGTCGGCAGATCTTCCCACGTTTCCTGAGCTCAGATTACCGTTCGAGGAGATGAGCTCCTGTTGAAATGAAACTAAGAGAGTCAATATCAGCTTCTGCAAAGGACACATTTGGCTTTTTGCTAATTATTCTCTTCATAGACGCTGTGGACATAAATGAGCTCCACCTGTGGTTTGCCTTCACCTCTCCTCTCTAATTACTGATGTGATTATCACAGAAGTGTCGCTTGTGTAAATGTCAGCGTGAGGATGAATCTGATCCTGCTTCCAGCCAACAGAATTAAATTTGTTATGTATCAGACTTATGAGGGATCCTGTGGATGTTTGAATCAGGTTTTACTCCTTAAATATCCTCCAGAACTCAGTCACACATCTGCTGAATTTTCATCTTTAAGGATGATTCTGCACTTTGAGATTTAAGTTTAATACCAACGTTTAGCGCCAAAGCAGGAGGAAGTTTCCTGTGTGTTGTTGCTGTTAGTTTGGAGGGTCTGTCTCTCCTGTTTTTGTTGTTATTTCATAACCTGTTCTAGCTGTTAGCAGTGAGTTAGCATCATGCATGCACGAAAAATCAGGAAAAACTCAAGTTTGAGTCAATTTGAATGACTGATTTTATGATTGCATTGTCTGAGAGCGGATGGATTTACCACTTTTTTGAAACATGACAGCAAAAGTTTGAACCTTTCTAACTTTTTCTAAGCAAATTTAAGTTGTTTACTAAAATATTAATCTGTGTATTTAGTGAAAAACATATGTATTCTGTTGTCTTTACATCTTTATTTACCACGTGGATGTAAACAGACAAGTTTAGATCATAAATAGAAGGTTAACAAAATCCCAACAGAGGACACTGAAGCGAACGGGACATTTTTGTTCAAATATAAAATAAAGAAGAACAGAAAACAAAAACAAACATCAAATGAAATGCATATGATCTCAAACTACATTCAAAATTACAAAATGAGCAAATAAGACGTTTGTGACACGACGGAGAAGCCGAGAGGCTTTTAGCATGTCTGAGCCGCTGCAGGTCGTCTGGGTCTCTGAGGGTTAAAAACTGTGACATGAACACACACTTTGACCTTCAGATCAGGAGCTGTGATGCAGAGCGTCTTCAGCAGCCTGAGAGGAGGAAATTCAACCAATCAGGTGCCTCCTTTCCTGATGTTTTTAATGTGTTAATGTTTACACCACAGCAGGCAAACTCGACGTAAAGTCATGTAAGCTGCTGAAACAACTTGGCAAAGAGATGCAACGGTTTAAAAGCATAAAGAAAAAAGCATACTTTAAAAAAATGTCTCTCCAACAAAAGCTTCTTCATTTCTGTGTCTGTAAAACAAATCGCTTCAAAACTTGCGACAACATCCTGAGGAAAGTGTTTTTTGAACGTGCTGCCTCATCATGACGCCTCTGGTTCAGGATCGATGTCGTTTGGCTGCAAATGTGACTTTTTGTCATTTGTTTAATGTGTTTTTACGACAAAAACTCTCCTTCCAGCAGCCAAACGAACACTTCAAACAAGCAGAAACAGAGACTTTGCTGATGCACATTTAGCACAACGGAGGTGAAGCAAACTACTTCCTGTCTGCAGGTGTGTGTGTGTGTGTGTGTGTGTGTCCTGTAAAATGTCTTTTTGCACCTGAAAACATGAACTCTTTCCATCCTTGCGTGAGCAGATGCAAACAGGTTTCCTGTGAAGGTTTCTGCTCTGAAAACTAAAGAAGCTGTTGGATTTCTCTCCTCTTATGACAAATCCTTCCCCACCTCCACCTCCTCCTCCTCCTCCTCCACCTCCTCTCTAAGAATTAAGACTCTGTCTAATTCAAACTCTTTGTTTTCTTCTGTTTCCAGCTCAGTTATCGTCTTCAGCCTCTGTTGTTTCAGAAATGAGCTTCCTGTAAGAAGCTTCTGTGAATGTGCACTGAATGATGTCCTCAAATCTCATTCCTCCTCTTGTTGTCCATCAGTTCTCTGTCCACACGTCTGTTTTTGGACGCTTGCTGTGATTTCACGCCTCTAGTCTTTCTGGTTTTCATCTCATCAGGTCGTTCAGTTTCGTTCCCTTTTGTCTGATCAGAGTTTAAACCTTCTGACTTGATAAACAGGATCAGGAATCATCTAAATCCATCTTATTGTGATGTTTGAAGAATCTCTGTCATGTCATACACACGTTTCATGATTCCTCTTGTCACTTTTTTAAAATCAGTTGATCCTTTAAAGGTGCATCAGTTCACGTCTTTGGCCTGATGGTGGCAGCAGAACAAGAACAAGCTCTCGATATTGACGTGTTAAAAGCTGGTCGTCACAAAGTGTTCACAGTTTGCACTTTTGCCGACCAGTTGACCCACTTTCACCTCCGACAGAAACGGAGCAGCATCAGCATCGACTTCTCTCTGCTGACGGTGGATTTCAAACACTCGCTCACCTCGTTGCTCGGCTCCTTTTCACTGACTGTCGCTTTGATATCAGAGTGAACGAAGAGAGCAAAGGTGCCACAAAACCAAACAATGAACTGAAAACTTCCCCAGCGTTTGTTCCACCATCTCTCCCATCACACAGTTACTTCATCCATCATGAATTATTGATTCTGTGCAGCTTTAAAATGAAAACATCTCTCACATGTAAATGAGCTGCAAGCCGTCCGTTAAGAAAAGATTTAACTAATGTTAGTCTGAGAAAAATGAAGATTATTCAGTAGTTCACATAAAACAATAAGATGTCAGAAACATAAAACGTTTTGTGAGGAAGAAGAATGTTTTTTCTTTATTTTTTTCCTGTTATGAACCTCAGAAATGTCCTGTGACCGACAGGAGTCCAAGTTTCCCTCCAGACGACACAAACATGTGCAATCAGACCGAATATCAGATATTTCCCTTCATTTTTTGATGACAGTGCAGGAAATGTGTGCAAACCGCCATAACTAACAGACTTTCTTCAACACATTCATGGTTTCATGGTCAGAGAGTCATGGAGGTTTCTGATTTATCAAACGTTTTTTCATGTATTTCAGGTAAATTTAGCACAGAGAAGTTTTTATTTCAGAAACATCTGAAACTGACAGTAAAGATTCAAAACATCCTCTTCATCTTCTTCATAAAATGCTGTCAGACCTTTTCACTCCAGTCTGTCCACGGATTTCCAGCCCGTTCGGATCTTTTCTTCCATGTGACCTGCCTTGTCACTTCGAGTTGCCACGTGGTGGCTGTGAAAAGCCTGGAATAGTTCAGACATTATCGATTCCCCCCCCCCTCCATGATGACTGTGAATCTGCCTCCGACGACGACAGAAACTTCAGATTGGAATTGATTCGAGTCCCAGAGGAGCTCAGGTACATTTAAGACGCCGCAAAGATTTAATGATTCATCTGTTTGTTATGTAACATGATTTTTTTTTTTTTTATCGTCTCAGTCGTTGGTGCAGGCGGACACTGATCCTGAATCAGCTGCGTGTGCTGACATTAAGTCAACTCGCTGGTGTAATTATCAGTTAATGAGTTAATAACTTCTCTGCTTGTTTGTTTGTTTGTTTGTTGGAGGATCATAAGTTCAAAGGATCTGAAGGAAACTATCAAGAGTTTTACAAACCGACAATCAAAACCTCAAAGGTTTTCAATTTTAAACCATAAAACAAAACATAAAATTTAAACATAACAATAAAAACTCTTCATATTTGAGCGTCTGGAGCCACCAAATGTTCAGTCTCTGAGCTGTGATTGCATCTTAACTCTTTGGATCGCAGCACTGATCAGTAAATAAACCAACTGTGTCGTTCCAGACTGAAAGATCTCAAGTAAAATCAGATGGATTTTCATTAAATTTCAATGATCCTCAGCAGATGAAGCCTAGAAATTCATGAAGTGACACTAACGGGTCGACATTTCAGCTTTTACTGGATATTTGAATGAATTGCAATGTTTTTTTGGACATATCACTATGAATCCAAGACAATGTATCATAAAATTTTAAGGCATCCTTTACATTTTTTCCTCTAGCGCCACCATCAGGTCAAGTTTGCAATTAATAAATGCTTCAGTTTACGTCCAAAACCTGCAAACTGATGAAATTCCCATCAGCCTCCACTGAACTTTCTGTAGAGTGATAAATAACAAATGTTAGCATGCTAAGATGCTAAGATGGAGAGCATGACTAACATTCTGGCTAAACATTAGCATGTTAGCATGCTAGTGTTAGCGGTCTGCTCAGAGTTCAGCCTCAGGCGGCTGCTGTCGTCTCTTCATCTGATCTGATTGGATAAAAAGAATTAAAGGATTAAAAGAATTAAATGATTAAAAGTTTAATCTCAACTTCAACAACGACAGCGGTGCATTAAATTATCAAAACCTGCAGCTACTTGTGTTAAAATTCATTAATCAACTACTTAAACTGTTGTTTTCTGTTGATTGACGAATAAATCAACTATAACTTTTTGCATTAAGACTCAAATTCAAAGTGTCTGTGCTGAAATTATTAACTGTGTTACAGTTTAAGCAGACAAACCACATTAATTATGATAATTTGACAAGTTATTAAAGATAAACACAACAACCTCTCCTCTGTCAGCGGCCTCTGTGGAAGAACACATCATGTGTGACTCTTTGTGCATAAGACTGCATGTGTGTGTGTTTCTGCACGTGTCTTTGCATTTGAGAAAACACACACACACACACACACGTGCAGAGAATCACCAGAGGTGAAGAAAAAAAAAATCTCATCATTGCTGCAAAACAAAAACAAAACAAAAAAAACCTGTCACTGAACTGTTTCTCTGCACTGCAATTACAGATCAGATCTGAGAGCAGCGCTTTGTTCGGGGCCAAACGTCGGCCGTGTAGGCAGACAGAAGCAGGAAAGGTCCCGAACCCACAACCCTTAATTACCTCACAGTGACGCACGCCGGCGCCGTGAAGCATGCCGGGCTGACACAGCCAACATGTCCAAGTGTGTGTTATTTACCGATCCAGTGAACTGGGAGCTGCAGCCTCGTCCTGAGGGTTCAGGAGGAGGAGAGGGCGGAGCAAAGAGCTTTGTCTCATGAAAACTTTATTATTCTGCACACTGTCATCATCATCATTATTAGTATTATTATTATTATTCCCCTCTTTGATTTCCTGCTCTTACATATTCCTTTCATCCGGTTCATAAAAGTTAAAAGACATTAATCCCACAGAGGGAAGATGAAAGCGGCCTCATCATCCCTTTGACACGCTTGAAATGTTCTGCAACATGACAGACAGTTTAAAACGGACTTCCACAGCCCACGCAGCCTTCAAGGAGCTCAGCTTTATGACTTATTTGTAGGAAGTGACAGGGTTTTTGTGCATTAATCACCTCCTCCACCCACACAGGTCTGAAACAGATGCTCCCCCCTCTGCTTACATGTTAGTGATACAGATTTTGTCACATAAAACAGGAGATTTTTGGGTTTTTTTTTATAAAGAGGGCGTAAAAGAAAGCAAACGCATGTATCTGACAAGATGGAGTGAAGGGATTCATGGTGACAGGAGCCAATCAGCTGCTGCTTGAGTGCATAAATTGTGCCTGAGGAGCTTTTTTTTTTTTTTTTTTTTTTTTTTGAAAAGGTGTTTAAGGGGAAATAAAAAAAAATTGGGGGGAAGAAAAAAAAAAAAAGGGGGGGGGAAAATTTGTTGGGGCGTGGTGTGTAG